>NWSH02000323.1:17353776-17364552 GCA_002382865.2 Heliothis virescens | reverse complement strand
TTTCCTTATGTATTTATGGTATACAATGGCTAGCGGGTATCCCAGTAGTATTGATATGAGCAGCTTTAGTGCCGGTTCCGTGGCGCCTATTACATTGGCAAGCATGGGTACTGGGCTGAGGCCTACCCAGCCCAGGAGACAGAGCGCCAGCCCAAACATTTTATCTGTAAACGAAAATATTATAACTTTGTTAAAATTGTGGTCGATAACAACATGCGATTATGTAATTTTATGTTCCATATGTAACCATATAAATTTCAGCTTACATTATATTATAATACAGCTATTGGCTGTGCTGTTGGTGGACCGATCTCTCCGATCTCTCTGAAGAGGTTTTTACTTGTAAGCGAGTAGATATTATTCTGAAACAAAGTCGTACGATTAATACTTAGAAACTTGTAAGTGGTATGTGTCTGAACAGTCGCAACGCAATTGTGCTACTATTTTTAAAATCCAAGGACGATCACCTGACCTCTTGCCCTTACCTATTTTACACACATTAGTTAAAGAAAACAGTATAGAGGAGCTCGTGACTTACGGCCGTTCCCAATAACCTATCTATCTCTGGATTTGCTTACTAGTGATAGGAATTTGACATTATTTGTATGGGGCTAATGTCAAAATTCTATCTTTAGTAAGCAAATCCAGGGATAGATAGGTTATTGGGAACGGCCGTTAGTAAAAGTCGCGCGGGTAGTGCGATTATAAAGTTGGAGCGACGCCTAACGCGGTCGGTCCGTGGTTGGGTGACCATCTTGTCATGTCGAGTTCCTCCGTGTTTCGGACGACACATTAAATTGGTGGGTCCCAGCTGTCAAGTATATGTAGTCAGAAGCCAAAAACTGCATACTGGTAGTATTGGGTTGCTCGGGTAACTGGGTTAAGGAGGTCAGATCGGCAGTCGCTCCATGTCAAAGAATAGTACTCAGCTGCATACGATTAAGTTGGAAGCCGACCCCAACATAGTCGGGGAAAAGCTATGCATTTAACGAGTTCAAGAACACGATAGGAAATCGGAAAGATTGATAGTTAGACTATCTCAAACATTAAAGGCCGATATGGGAAGTTTTATTTTGTCAATTACGGAAATCCTACAAATATAATAATAAATGGATAGTGATAGGGCTGTATGAATAGGCCACTTTTTATCCGGATACGAGAAATAGTTCCCTCGAGAAGTAGGCGAATCTGCTGGCGACAGCTAATAAATACTTTTCGAACATACGTTGTTTTGCAAGCCCTAGCGATAATTACAAATCTATGTCGCGAACGAAGTTCAAGTTTGTTACAAAGTTCACCGCCGTTTATTATTCATAATAATATAATTATTATAGTTGATTCACAAACATGAGTGTCAGAATATTTTTCTTTTAAATATGAACTCATCTATACTAATATTATAAAGCTANAGTTTGTTACAAAGTTCACCGCCGTTTATTATTCATAATAATATAATTATTATAGTTGATTCACAAACATGAGTGTCAGAATATTTTTCTTTTAAATATGAACTCATCTATACTAATATTATAAAGCTAAAGAGTTTGTTTGTATGTTTGTTTGTTTGAACGCGCTAATCTCAGGAACTACTGGTCCGATTTGAAAAATTCTTTCAATGTTAGATAGCCCATTTATCGAGGAAGGCTGTAGGCTACTTTTTATCCGGGTGCGCGTAGTAGTTCCCACGGGAAAGCGGGTGAAACCGCTGGCGGAAGCTAGTGATTGATACGTTTAGCTTAGTCCATTCTGATAAAACATGTCTTAAAAACTGCTAAGGAACACATAAAAGAAACTGCATACAAATTATGAATTAAGTCGGAAACAACCTTTTGTTTTAATAAACAATTAGAATATAAAAAAAAATATACTGCAAAAACATTAAAACGCAAGCATTGCATAGCAAGTAATTGTTGTTTTATGTCTTCAATCTTAAAAAAGAAATAGGTTTCAATGGCTCTGGCTTAGTACTTTAACAGATTAAATGATACAAATTATCTTACATCTTTCCATTTAACTAACCTTGGTGAAAGTGAAATGTGTTAAAAGAACTGTCATACTCAACCATAATTATTATTACAGCTATGTTTTTTGTACTTCTTAAAATTATAGGGTTTTTCAAATAATTACTTACAAGATAAAATGAGAAAGTTTCATTATATTAGTATGTTTTTTTTTTAATATTTGTTGGTGCACGTCTCCTTCATTTCAATTTTTTCCAATCTTAGGCCCATTTTCCTCAACATCATAACCTCCGTTTTTAGTAAAATAAATGTGTACTTTAACAATTTAACATGAAAATTCTTGTTTTAAAAAAACTGATGTGTATGTTGTCAGTGAACTTGGGCCTTAGTCTTAATAAGCCTGAGTTATTCAAGATTTTGATGAGTCGTAGAGATAAGATAGATCTTAAGATATACATTCTTTATGTTAAAGACTTACTTATGTATAACGACCAACTGTTGCCCGATCCACCCGCTTCCCGAGGGAATTATTTACCACACCCGTATAAAAGTGATGATAATATCATCATCTGCCTAGCCTTTTCCCCACTATGTTGGGTTCGGCTTCCAGTCTAACGGGATGCAGCTGAGAACCAGTGTTTTAAGGATCGGACCTGCCTGTCTGACATCCACAACCCCAGTACCCGGGAAACCTGGCACCCTAGGTAGACCTGCGTGTCAGACTTTCTGGCTTCTGACTTCACCGTAAACAACTGCCAAAGATGTTCACAAATGCACACGGGACCCACTGGTTTATCGTGCCTTACCGAACACGGAAGAACTCATAATGAACATAATGACAAGATGGTCACCCGTCCACGGACCGACCGCGCCAAGCGTTGCTTAACCTTATGATCGATCGATCCGCGCGGCTTTGACTTAGTCATGAGAAAAGTGATGATAACATGACATTATAAAAAACAGTCTTCATCCTTTCTCAAAAAATCAGTATACAAGATTATATTTTAATCGGTTCAGTACATATTTGACTTTGAATTTAATGTCTTGTAACATTTTGTAAATAAAAATTCAATAGATTGTATTCTTTTAGTCAATTACCTACTCAAATGGACTATAGGAAATGATTCAGGACAGCAATGCATTGAAATGGACTATATCCTACACCAAGCAGCCTTGTGGCAAATCTAGACCTATTTAAATAGGTAGACGTGCACACACAAGGTCAAGAATGCATGCTCAACTATCAATCTATCTATTTTGTGCAGATGCAGAAAAATAAAGCTTAAAAGAGGTCAAGAGCTCGTGGCTAAGTCAAAGCTGCGCTAATCGATCGATCATGAGGTTAAGCAATGCTTGGCGCGGTCGGTTCATGGATGGGTGACCATCTTGTCATGACGAGTGTTTCGTAAGCACGATATATTGGGTCCTAGCTATCATTTGAACATCTTTGGCAGTTGTTATAGGTAGTCAGAACAGAAACCAGTCTTACCATAAGGTATCAATGTAGTTGAGAAAAGACTAAGCAGATGCAGAGCAAAATAAACAAACGCACATTATAAATTTGTATGGATATATGTTTATTGTCATTTTTTGGTAAGTTTCAGCAGAGATAGCCGTGGTTTCACTCGCATCCCGTGGGAATTACTGCCCGTACCCGGATAAAATATAGCCTATGTCACTCGTGGATAATGTAGCTTTCGAATGGTGAAAGAATTTTTAAAATCGGTCCAGTAGTTTTTGAGCCTATTCATTACAACCAAACNAATCCCGTGGGAATTACTGCCCGTACCCGGATAAAATATAGCCTATGTCACTCGTGGATAATGTAGCTTTCGAATGGTGAAAGAATTTTTAAAATCGGACCAGTAGTTTTTGAGGCTATTCATTACAACCAAACAAACAAACAAAGTTTTCCTCTTTATAATATTAGTATAGATGAAGAGGAAACATTGTTTTGTTTGTTTGTACTCTAAAGGCTCCGAAACTACTGAACTTATTTGACAAATTCTTCCACTGTTGCGATGCTACGTTCACTTTTTGAACAGACAACAGCACATCAAGTTACCACAATCTGTCAAATTTCTGCAATAGATTTTTATCTTTATCACAATAGCGGAAGCTTAATATTTGATTGGTAAAATTTGACAGATTCATGTATGTTGACCTGCTGTCGTCTGTACAAGAAGATCCCCCGGAACGCAGGTGAAACCGAGGAAAAACAGCAAATACTACATATTTTAAAAGATTAGCATGTTTCCCGCTTTAACCTTCAGGTCATGATGGATTATAAGTTAAAGAGTTTACTTAAGATATGTTTGTATATTCAAAGGAATATGTTTTTTCTTTATTTATTTTCAGGTAAGTTATTATATTTAGCAATTTAGAGCAACTATTGTTTTGCAAGAAACTAATGATCATGTATCACAAGTCTTATCACAAGGTAAATGGGGGTAGGTGTTTATTTTTTCTACATAGGCACAGCATAGCACAGCACATGCAAGAATATTAAATTTCACTGTCTTATTAGAAATATATTGACAATTTAAAGTCTAATAAGTAATATTGGTTATGATTACTCCAATTTTTCAAAGCCACGATCACATTTTCATTATTTGGAGCAATGACGGTACATAATGTAGGTAGTTGTATAAAAAAAATGTAATTTGACCACGCCAGAGATTCCATTTGGTTTCTGGTCAAAGGTCATAAACAATGAAATGTATTTTAAGATCAAATAAACAGCATTATATAAAATTTTCTAAGTTTGACACACGATCGCAATCTAAGGCCATACGAAAAACACGAAACAATGTAAGAAATCGCGGTCACGCAACTCCCTCTTTGTATTAATTAGATTCTCGACATATACTTCAATAATATAAAAGTCATGATTCATAAAACGCTAATCTTATCGTATCAAACAAAACAACTTCAAAATAATACTCACTTTTGCTGATTCGCTCGACTGTTTGACTTCGACACGGCGCACGCCAGCACGCCGCCAACTTCAGTGCAAGTGTCGTCTCGTCTTGTCTTCTTTCGTTGCAAAGACATTTAGAAAACTGCAAAACCAGTGTTACCAACTGTCAGATTTTTTTCCCCTTAAGTTCGTATCAAAACTAAGCAAAACCCCATAAAATGGTCATCATTATTTTTTATTTTACATATTTATTTCATACTGTTTATTGAGGGGAAGCCCACCCTGGGCTGAGTATAGAACCTAAATGAACCACTAATTAAAATTCTTACAAATTGTGTTTTTTTAAAATTGTAAGTCACATTTAGTGTATTGTGGATTGGACCATTTAAAAATAACGATAGCCAAACTATAACCAGCTATGAAATTGCCACTCATTGTTTCTCAGTTTTTGATTGGGTTAACGGCATAATAATTATGTGTTGCAACTCACCCTAAGTATACATTTAGTATGTTTACCTACTTGGGCATGGTAAGTAGGATATTTTAAACTGGAGACGAGACGAGAAGTGGCACTTGCCTTGTATTTATTTAAGGTGTTACGTGGTAAAATGTGTAACCCTGAGATCCTGGTCGAAATCCGCTTTTGTGTACCGGACGTACGTGGACGGACGTACGTGGGGCGACGACGACGGCCGCCGCTGCTGGAGGTGCCGCGCGCGCGCACCAACCTGCTGCAGCGGGCGCCGCTGACGCGCGCTGTGCGCACGCTTAATGCCATAGCCAACCAGCTGGATTGACTTCACTGTAGTCGCTTATAGGGTGATAAGTAACGAATTTAGTTAAGTATAGAATATGTTGATTTGTTATTTATGTGTTGAGTATTTTATTAGTGTTTTAGATAATAAGAACCTGTCTGCCGCATTAGGCACGTCCTGTAATGGTAGATGTAAGGTTGTGTATATAAAAAAAGAATAATAAAAAAAGAATTTTAAAAAAATCTCTTATGTGAATAGGTAGATAAATTAAAATTGCTGAAAAATTCGCGCTCGCTAAAGCCTTTTCGGGGGGCTTTGCCTGCGCGGATTTTTGATTTAATTAAGCCCCTAAAAATCCCATCTCATTTATTTACCCCCTAAAATGAGGGAAAACCTGTAAGTTGGTAGCACAGGACAAAACGCTCGGATTCGATCAGCGCCGCCAATAAAAATCTGAATTCCCCGCATTTTATGTGTCAACCACTACTTTTTCGGCATCGACTTACCGAAATTGATCGTTTCTTCTTGACTCGTAAACATGCTATGATTGGTGCGCGCAGAAGTTCCCCCAGGGAGCGGGTGAAACTGTTGCAGCTGTTATTGCGCCTGAAATCAGCCGTGATATTTTTTGGCGCTAAAGCTCACTCTGATAAAGTAGTAGAAATATTGTAATAGAAAAAACATCGACTAATATTTTTCAGGTTTCAGCATAAACAGCTTAAAATTTTCCACCAATTTCGGGAAATCTCCAAGAAAATTATGTTTATGGGCACTGTCTATGGGTAAAGAGGTTTTGCTACATACATCTAAAGCCTCGCGTTCACTAGGTGCGCTAGGACTGAAATAAATCAAACTGCGATTTTGAGTATCAAGTGGATTTAATTTTTGATTCCAATCAGCTCGATTCAGTAGATGCGTTGAACGAACGTAAGTAAACTTGCTATTAACTTGTTCTGGGGGTAATTAGTATAGGTCTCCATCATATTTTTTTATAAGGAAAATATTTTTTAAAAGTCCTTGCGGGTGTTTATTTCAAAATTGAATTCGTGAACCCATTAATTTAGTTTAGAGCGAGCCTTGAAAATCATAATTATAATCCCCAAGTGGATTCCTCTCTAGTAGGCACCGGCCTTAAATGCATAACATATGCTTGTCTATGGGTCGCTTAACCCCCCTCCCCCTTTATTGATTTTTATTTCGTTGTGTCATGCATGTCATAGTTTCTTTTATCAGTTTCTAAATTAACTCGCCGTAAGAAAAGAAGCGGCGATAAACTGATAAAAACTGTGCAAATACATCCAATACTACATTGGGTGATATATATTCGCGGTATAAGCTTTGTAGTCCACCTGTTTTGCACTAAGCACGACTCTCATATTTTTTGCCGGCCTATGCGACAAAGGTAAGTAATTTTCTTACTTAAATCATCTAGGCTTGATTTCGTTTTCTAGTATTTTATAAATAAGATCAGGTTGAGGATGTGAAGATACGCCAATGTGAACGGCTTCATTAATAAGTAACCTTAGGTGTTTTTGAGAATTTACCAGTCATCGCCTTGTATACCGTAGCTTAGCGAAACGCGACAGCCTGTACAATACACGATGTAACGGTACCCTCATGATGTCTGTCTGTTAGCGTACTCCTTATCCATAGTTCTATATTATTATTCAAAAGCTGAATAATTTGTTTGGTTGTACTTTAACGCCCACTAGAAAGCTCATTTATTGGGGAAGAAATGAATTTTGTAGCAACATATAATATATTAATGTATTTGAATCATTGTAGAAATAGAGTGTTCACATTTTCATCAAATTCCCTTAGAGAATCCTCTATACACTTGTACCTTGTACACATCCAGTATCCACAAATTGTTGTAAATGGGGCTAAAACAATGACACGGTATTCCTACAGGTGACAAATCAATATGGAGTCTGCCGGGGACTGGTGTTTGATAGAAAGTGATCCAGGGGTGTTTACACAGCTCATAAGAACATTTGGTAAGTACAATCAGAGTTTTACAGAGATCAGCTATATTAAAATACTGAAAATATCAAGTTACTAGCTTCTGACAGCGGTTTTACCCGATACCCGAAGGAACTTCTTCTTATACTAGAATAAAAAGCGTATATGTTAATCTGGTGTATATGCAATATTACTGCCAAGTTTCATTATAATCTGTCCAGTAGTTTTTATGTGGAGGAGTAACAAACATAAACTTTTGCTAATAATTAGTAGGATATTGAACTTAAGTGTATAGACTGGTCTGCTAAGAAAATTTGTTATAGACATTGTTTACATACTTAAATCATAAAGCTAGGGAGATTTTTTCTTTTGTGACTGATCAATCACATGGTAGAACTAAGTCAGTGTGTAGGTCCATGCATGGATCACCATCTATGTCGTAACAAGTTCTCCTGGGTTTCTGATGGCAGTTTAAAGTGTATGTCAAAGTCTGTTTGATTTAACTTTTAACCTTAGCATGCAATGAAATTCTTCCGCCGTCTATGGATGATGACCAAGTATCTAATGACTGAAAGAAAAGAAATCCATCATCTGTGAATGTAGCTATACTTGTTCACGAGATACAGCCTGGTTGTAGACAGACAAGAAAATCTTAGTAACAGGGTCCCATTCCACCCTTTGGGTATGGAACCCTAAAAACTGAATGCATGTTATTATTTTAGGAGCAAGTGGTGTTCAAGTTGAAGAATTGTGGACAATTGAAGATGGCATCTTTGAAACTTTGAGGTATGCTTCTATAATGTCTACTTAATTGCCAATCCCTGGCTGCTCCCAAGGTATGGTATGTATATGTCGCAGTCACCTGGCTGAAGATGCTGATTGATTGAACAAATAGCACATACATCAAATGACTACATTCAATTTAATCACTAAAGGACAAATAGTTGAATATTACATTCAACGTCTTGACTGAAGGTCATTGAATGGAGTATGGCTGACTTTATAATGTTTGGTTTGGATGACCAAGAGTTGTTACCCAGTGAAATTATAAGTATCACACTATATCACAAGTAATGCACTGTAAACATAATTTAAGATTAAAAAGCATCAACAGAGTGTTACCTGTGCAAGCTGTTTGACGCCATTTTATTTTGGCGACTACTGGCGCCGCAGTAGGAAAGAATCGAATTGAATTTCAATCACTTGACTGATTTTATGTCCACTCTTGAAATAGCTATGTTTTTATCAGCTAACTTGTTGGAAGTTGAGTGAAACTTCTTCAAGAAATTTTCGGCCTAGTGATTCAATGAAATGTAGTCATTTAATAAATCGCTAGTTGTTCTGTCAATCAAACAATAGCTTCAACCTAACCCTTCCACATGAATAATTACTACCTATTGTTTAAAACTGCATCAACATACATGCAGTAGTTTTTGAGTTGAGTGAGAACATACAATTTATTGCAGTGGTTGCAATAATCAAGTGAAAAAGGAGTTCATTATTTGTAAATGGAGGGATTTAGTTTATTTAGACCAAATTACTTTAAAATTCATAGTAAACAGTTGTTTTATGAAAACTGATGTTTATGTTGTGGTTTAACTTGGTACATTATTATTCTAAAGTACTAAATGTACATGTGTCTGCTTTCTACTGAAATAACAACATATCATTGTTTATTATTTGGTACATAATACTGTGCATGTTATGTAAAATAACAAGCGTTTTTAAGCATATTAATTAATCTATGCTTTCAGGCCAGTGCACGGACTTATATTCCTGTTCAAATACTTGCAACATGAAGAGCCCGCTGGCCCCATTGTCACAGATAGTCGTCTCGACAAAATCTACTTTGCTAAACAGGTGCTGAACTATATTTAATACTAACTACATATATTAGTACATTTCTAGACTTTATAATAACTTGATATTTGTTTCTATTCTAGGTTATTAACAATGCCTGTGCGACTCAGGCAGTTATCAGTTTGTTGTTGAACTGTGATCATCCAGATGTAGACCTGGGTCCCGAATTGACCAGCCTGAAGGAATTCAGCATGTCTTTTGATGCCAAGATGCGTGGGCTGACGCTGAGCAACTCACAGACCATACGTAGTGCCCACAACTCTATGGCTCAGCAGACACTCTTTGAGTTTGATCCTAAGGCTGCTTCAAAGGTGAGTTAATGTTAATATGACATATGTCATGCATAAGGGTCTTGGGTTTCCCTGGGTAGGATCGACATGGCATTGTTTGCTTTACCTATCGTATGCCGGGAGCGCGGATATACGCGAGACGCATTAAATTTTCTATTGTCATATAATTACTGGTTACAAGCGGGTAAAAAAACTTACACAAGGGAGTCCAGAGTCTGGAAGTTGTTGGTAATACATACATGCTTTATAGAGCCATGTTGAGCCTGTGTTTCTTGTGGATTACCATCTCACCAGACTATGAGAGTGAGAGAATAGAAAGAGCAGCTGTATCCTTGTTTTATAATATGTTCTGCACAAAACAGTCCCCGCTGCCGAAAATCAGTCTGCATGCAATTATTTTTCTCTTATAAGTGACTTGCATTAGTTGCATTTCACAAATAACGTTGTTTGTTTCAGGACGACGAAGCGTATCACTTTGTTGGATACATGCCAATAGATGGGCGCTTGTACGAGTTGGATGGCCTCCGCGAAGGTCCCATCGACCATGGACCCATTGCTCCAGAACAGGACTGGCTCGATGTGGTCCGTCCGATCATTATGAAGCGGATCAATGTGTAAGAGACTTATTAAGTACTTGTTTCTCGCGGTTTCGCCCACGTCTCGGAGAAGCTTCTTCCCGTATTGGATACAAAATAACCTATGACACCATCGTCCTGGCAGTTAAAGATATCGGTTTCAATTTCAGGTTTATAACAATTGTATATTTATATCTATAGTATTTTTAATGCAGGATTTCATATTTCAGATACACAGAAGGAGAAATCCATTTCAATCTCATGGCCCTCGTGTCTGACAGGAAGATGATCTACGAGAGGCAACTCAACGATGTCCTGGTGGAATCTCAGATGCTTGGCATGGAGACAGATGAGATGGACAGCGAAGTGCCCCGACTCAGAATGCTCATTGAGTACGAGGAAGTCAAGATGATGAAGTATAAACAAGAGATGGCACGTAGACGGCACAATTAC
>NWSH02000323.1:17328843-17342022 GCA_002382865.2 Heliothis virescens | reverse complement strand
ATCCTTTTATTAATAATAATAATTAAAATCCACACAATTTGAAATGAAACTATGAGTTTTGAAATCGGGGTCAGATCGAAATTTTTATATGTTCTTCTTACCCCGTCAAATTTTTATGGGTGAAGATGGAAAGTTGTAATAACTCCTAAAATACGTTATAAAAACATATTTAGGTGTAATAACACGACTAAAAATTCAAAATAATGAGCAGGTATTCCAATAAAACACTCGTACCTACCTCATAAGTGAAGTTATGGAACTCGGGGGAAGATAAAAAAACTCGATTTAACTTCGTAAAAGTCACGACTCGGGTATTTAAGTTTTTAACACAACCAATCACTCGAAATGGCAAACGCTGAATGAGAAAGTTTGGCGTAACAAAATGGCGATTCTAATAATGTTGCTATTACTGCAAAATCTGCACTAAATCTGGAGTTATGGATGACATTTTGTGTTACCCCGTTTTTCATCTTGCCCCCACTGACCTTACTTAGTTTTCTTGTTAACACTTGAATAACTACTCGTTTTTGTCTTCATATTCGTAAAATAAGTCAAATCAAACTAATTCTAGCACAGCTTTGCAGCACAAAATTGACCAGTAGTTCTGAGATTAGCGCGTTCAAACAAACAAACTCTTCAGCTTTATAATATTACTAAACATCTATCTGAGTAAATATCATGTTCAACAGGCAACGCTAAAGGCATGTGGATTGGTGCTGATCAAATTATATAAAAAAATCATTCTTGTTTACGAATTCTACGCGACACACATTGTTTGCTATAGCAATTCTATAGCAAATTATAGCAATTCGCACGCACAAAAAGCTTACCATTTTTCGGTCCTTAACACGCAGGACTAATCCGAGGGCAGAATATTCTTACATCCAAATGTGGTTCAGGGTCTGAAGTATTGTGTGCAATTCTTTATACGGACTAGCTATTGTCAGACAAATATTTTGTTTGCATTTGTTCCGTCCGTGTAACGGAACGTGCTTTGTCAGCGCACCACGAGGTATGATACCGTGCCGTGTTTGTTTATTAGGGTTCCTTACCCAAAGGTTAAAACGAAACCCTATTACTAAGACTTCGCCGTCCACCTGTCCGTCCGTACGTTACCAGGCTGTATATCAAGAACCGTGATAGCTAGAGAATTGAAATCACAGATGATTTATTCATTTTGCCGCTGTAACAACAAATACTGAAAACTAGAAAGAACTCCCATACAACAAATGCGGTTTGAAAAACTCTGTCAGTGTTAGATTACCTATTTGTCAAGAAGAGTTACAGACTCATCTAACCGGGTGCGCGGAGAAGGTCCCATGGGACGAGGGTATTCAAAAACCAAGAATCATATGTAGGGTATAAAATGCAGAGGGCATCAACAACATTTTAACTAAAAAAAAAGATTAACAACAAAGATTGACGTCCTACTAAAGTATCAGTTGGAATCGTGACTAGTACTCGTATTTATCTTCTGGGAGGCATGACGTGACCACGATTGGGATCATCCCAGATGTGATGCCCAGATGAAGTGCATCACGCCTAAACTGTTTTATTTAACTTAAAATACGTTATATTACAATAACCGTTATCCTTGATATGGAAAAACGAAAAATACTGGCTAGCGTAGAGAAGATACTCGTTGTCAAGTTATGTTTAAATCTTGATTAAATTATATAGCTGAAGAGATTTATGTTTATCTTTTGAACGACTAGAATGGTTTCAAAAAGTATTTCAGGGTTAGATAGCCTATTTATGTAGGAAGGCTATGGACTTTGCTACTTTTTAGGTACGTGAAGAAATTCCTATGCAATGAATGTTACTTGTGAGATGACCGTAGATATAAGAGTATGGAAGAAGAAAGCATGCTGTGCCGACCCTAAATATATTGGGATAAGACAAGAGGATAATGCGTGAGGTAATTCCAATAGGACGCGGTTTAAACCATGGAGACAGATAGTACCATATAATCAGACTAGCCGTTTTCCCGCGGTTTCACTCGCATCTCGTGGGAATTACTGCCCGTACCCGGATAAAATATAGCCTATGTCACTCGTGGATAATGTAGCTTTCGAATGGTGAAAGAATTTTTAAAATCGGTCCAGTAGTTTTTGAGCCTATTCATTACAACCAAACAAACAAACAAAGTTTTCCTCTTTATAATATTAGTATAGATACCGTTGTCATCAAGTGAGTCTAAATACCGCAAAAATAAAGCCCAGATTTTGCAATAATATAAGAATAATGGTTGTCATTTAATTGTTACTGATAGTAAACTCGATTAAATCGACTAACATACCACTTAATGTATGTTACGGCCAAAGCAAGGACTTGAAAAGAATTTAGCTAGATTTAATTAGTTGGGACTTAGATATAATCGACAATAGAGCGTCGTATGTCACCAAGTATGTTAGTTATAGTAAAAACAACAAATATTTTCATGGGAACAAGTGTGGTATAAAACCTTGTAGTTTGTTTAAGTGGTACTAAGTACACTCGGTATATTTTGATATCAAGCTGAATGACCCTCGCGTGGCCATGTGGGCAGCAGTTTGTGCCAACAGCGTCGTTTGCTCACATGTCATAGCTTTGATTAGGTACTACACCTGCGATATTTTATAGGTACTTTATTACGTTACATAACAATCTTTATTGAATTCTGTTTACATTTTTGACTATATAATTAGGATATAAAATTATAGACTAACTAATAATACTTTTTATATATCTTTACTATCCATGATGGCGTCCTAGCCGATTGCCGGCCACGGCGGCTGTTCTCATATAAGGAGATCAGCCAGCTGCGCAGGACATATTATAGTGCACAAGCATTTGCACAGACACAGGTGCACTCCCTATTCCCTCACCCTCATCACCCGATGGGACGACAATCCGACACGACCAGAGAGAGATCCTATATCATACTATCCATACTTATATAATAAAGACGAAAGGTTTGTTTGTACCCTAAATGCTTCGAAACTACTGAACAGGTTTGAAAAATCTTTCACTGTTGGAAAGCTATGCTATCTCCGAGTAACATTGGCTTTATTTTATCCAGTTACGGATAGTAGTTTCCACGGGACGCGAGTGAAATTGCGGGAAACAGCTGGTGATAAATACATACATATACATATATGTATATTGCCTTAGTGCTGCCATAAAAAATATTGTCAACATAATATCAAAGGCATTGAAAGTCACATGAACACTCAATATGTTCACGATAATGTTCTTGTGTTACATTCAACGTGAGTTTTATGTTGCCATAATAACGGGTGCATAGGTTTTATGCGCACGCGTCGAAGGCCGCACCTATTTCTTTAAGCGTCTTACATTCAAGACCATGTGACTGAAATTAGCTCATAATTACGAAATACTACGTAACTGCATGTAGACTTTTGTATTATTTTTTTTGTGGGTAAATTGTGATTTTTAATTACTCGTGTTAATTATTGTTGCAGCAGAGTATCGGCAATAGTTGTTTCGTGAAGTGTGCGGTTTGCACACGTAATCTTCAGATTTTAAAGTACACCCAAGAGTTTTGGAGTGGGGGTAGTTCCACCGAGATGTACAGGCATACCCCATCGAAACAATCTATTTGAATCTACCTCAATCTGTGTTTCTTCATTACATTTTCAACCTTATCACAATAGTGTGCGATGGGTAAAATTTGTCATATTCGGTTGCTGTCATATCTGCTGTCGTATATCATAATGTTGTTTAATTTTTAACTAACGTTTTGACCCGCGTCCCGGGGAAACTGCTTACCACACGTAGATAAATGGAAGCTTATATGCTAGAGCCAATGCGCCCCTGGCTGGAGGCCTTAACTTCTAGGCATCCACAGGGATTTGGCCGGTTGAGCAGTAAACAGCCTTCTCAGGCTGAACTGCGAGATGCCATTCACAAAAAAAAAAGCTACAGCCAAGTTGTATAAGCTATGACCTGTAAGCTATGCTGGTATTGCTGTCTAGTTCTACAATCACGGGTTTTAACCCGTTTACTCATATTTTTTCGAAGACGGCTAAAAAGTAGATAGCATGCATTGTAACAGGTAGGAGATAGTTTAATATTACGTTTTTATGACATTTTGTACCGCAACGCTGACGTTGAGGTATTTTACAACGTGTTATTGTCAGTCTTGTGATTGTTCAGTAATTAAATCGTCAGTTTTTATTAGTTCTGCAAAACAACTTTCAGATGCTTGTTTTATAGCTATTACATAGTAATATTCAAGTACTGTAATATTAAGTTTTTAAAAATAACTAGATTTTGACAATAAACCATGATTTCGGCCGTGTACCTTCGCGCATCCGGATAAAGGTTGTGTCTACGCTGGAAAACGCAACAAAAAAACGAACTCTTTTCCGTGTTTCTAATATTATAGTAAGGAAGGGAGAATTACGGCTAAATAGGAAGTATATACATTTTTTATTAGTTATTTTGTAGTATTAAGATTGATGCGGTGGTTTTCAGAGTAACAGAAAAATCCAAAAACTAGTAGGTACATAAACTAAAATTGTTGCCAAAGGATATGTTTAAGTAATGTTATTTTAATTCTAGAATCCGACACTAACAATGTAATAATACTTTATAAAATAACAATAACAAAAGAAGGCCTAATTCACAACTGCCTTCTTAATTAAATAAAATAGTCCGAATAGTACAATAGTGCTAAAATTTAAGTCAAGTGAACAAACGGTTTGACAAAGTAGAAAGCTAGTTCACATGGTAATAAAGATTTTGTATTTTACCGATGATATAACATAAATTTTTAGAAATTTGTGTTTTTTTTAGATCTAATTTGTTAAGTCATTTGTTTCACCGTTTTTAGGATTCCGTGTCTGAAGGGTAAAATGGATCCTCACTAGACCTTATTTTAATTAATTGACTTTGGCTGTGTAGAAGTTGAAGAAAGTAGGTTAGAATTTAAAATCGATTAAAATGCTATAGGTATGTTATTCGTATAATAACCGCGACCTTTAAAAGAGAAAGAACTTTGCTTAGCGATTGCTTCATTTCTGTAAATAACACGGACATAATATTATGTAGATAATACATAATATATTCGCTTACTTTTTATTTGCACACAATATACCAATTATTTTTTTTCTTAGGAATTTATCTTCTATAATAAGTGTAGTCTTGGAGTGTCAAAATTGGTTCAATGATTTCTAAGTACAGACGATAGCAGATCAACCTACCAGATTCTGTCAAATTTTACCAATATAACTTTGTCAGATTTTACCAATTTGGCCATTGCTGGGAGACGTGATATTCAGGCTCTTAAAACCTTCCTAAATACTCTAACTTATAGTCAAATTCCAGCCCTGTAACGCCAGGCCCAAGTTTGTATGGATTTTAAGTTTCTCCTTTGACAGATTGTGGTAACTTGGTGTGCTGTCATCTGTACATATCTAGCTGAACATTTCTTGACGTCAGCAGGTAAACCTACCTGTATCTGTCAATTTTTTTTAATAATAATATAGTAATATTTACCAACTACTTCTCGACACAACAGCTCATAACCTATCAGTATACTAATTTTGGTTCAATACATCTTAAGAAAAAACATTTTTGGATAATTTCATTATTATCCTTTCATACTCTTCTATCTGCCGTCATCTCACAAGTAACATTCTTCTTAGCCATATAATATAATATTTCGATCTGAATAAAACAATTTTATTTAAGTATAACTGAAACTATTTGTCTACTGATAGGTATTAGCATAAAAGAGAAAAAGGTCCTAAAACAAATAAGCGGCATTAAAAATGAGTGCTCATCTCTGTCATCCAATGGGCTGACAGCATTGAATAGCAATCATTTTGAAATTACATGAATACTTTAACGTACCCACTGCAGGTGCACTTCTTATTAGAAGGTCAAACAGACATATACATATACGTAATATATAATAACACATACATATGTCAAAACAAATCCGTCGTATTAATATGACATAAGATAGAAACTGTCACATGTAAATGACTAATCGCACTGATAAATCGTTATTTGTTCAAACCGCTGCGCCTGAGCAAGGCTTACAAGTAATTTCACGATTTTATCGATATATGATTATTACTCTATATTTGTTGATAAGGCCGCCATGATGGATCGGCCGTAAGCTTGTACGAGTACATAACTTTATTAAATGACAACTTGTCTAACCAACCAGTAAAGGTGATTGGTAAATATGTCGCCGATTAGCCAATATTTTGATATATTACACGAAAGGCGGAGGAAAATTGCCGCAATCTGATCGCGTTGATTAAAATTCAGATTAAGGAATTTAGGCTTAATTCGGTTTGTGACTGAAAGACCAATTTACATTTGAGAGAGCGGTTAATATATCAAAGGAAACTAATTTATAAATAGCAGAACATTCCCTTTTAGCAAGGACATCGTTAATCCAGTTGAAGTTATTTCTAGATGGATTACTACTGTGGGCGTAAAGTATATAATTTGAAAGGTATAAGCCTACGCTTTCGTAGCATCGGCGTAGCGGCCTATATAAGTGCTACGAACATGGCAATCGGGAGCTCGCTGCTACGCCACTTATTGCAAAGAATAGTGGCAACTGAATCCTTTGGACTTGAAAAAGCTTTTATCGGAAAGCATGCAAACAAACTACAATTTCATTTCCATGCAAACATTAAAGTTTATTCATGTTTACAGTCATTGACCAGAATATTGGCCAAATTATTTTAAGGAAGAGAAACATTCGCTACAGTTTTCAGTTCTGTTTTCAAAACCCGGTTGTATGAAACGGTAACGTGCGTGATATCGCAGCATTATACAGGCTGTTACGCCGCGGGCCAATCAATAAGTACATGTTCTGTGTTGTTCACTCCACGGGCGGTCCATTTGGTATTCAAACTGATCATAATTATTCTCATATGTCTCTATTATATCACACCTATTTATCTATTCAGAATATTAACTTGAGAAAGGGACAACTTTCCTGTAATTTGATAACGTTTTATATTAATAGAAAGCATGTAAACATTACGCAATCGTAACATATTAATTGGCCGCAGTTTAGTACATAATGGTGAGGTGATTGTTTACCCTTTCACTGTACTAGCGGAATAAGTACAAAGTGATAAATTGGTCAGTCGTTAGCGCAAGTAAGTACAAGTTTGATAAGTATTGGTGGACAAGTAAACGGCTGGACATGAGTGACGTGTGTCGCGCAAGTATTCGTACCGCGCCATAATTCTATCGCATAACGACTGAATAATTATATCTGATTCTGTTTAAGAATTCGGCCCGTGAGTTGACTAATACGGTCACACGCACGACACAGATGTATGCGCGCGCGCCGCCCGCAGCGCGGTAAACACTCGCTACAATTACCGGCTGCGCTAACTTTACGACTATGTTCAGCGTGCCCTGATTTTATCTAACAACATATCACTGAGTTACACGATCGTACGCCCAATCGATACGTGATAACGCACGTACCTACTCTGTTCATAGTTATAGTTGAGTGATTGTTTGAGCTTGAACTCCGTCGAACAAAGGAGAAGATAATTATGATACATTTCAGATAGCTGCTAGGTTTACGAAGCGTAACAATTGTATTAGCACGACGGGCACAGTTGGTAACCAGTTGCCACATTCACAGCTGTTGGTAAATTAAACTCAGCTTATTTTGAAATAGGATGAAGATCAGGTATTTTTGGTGCGGGTTCGATACAATCGGTTTGTAGTGGTCTGACGGCTCGCCCACAGGGAAAGGGGCTTATGTAATGTCATATTATTAGTACGTGAGGTAAATATGTAATGCACGGACATCGACACGGCCCGGCATGGTTCAGCGAGACACGTCGGTGCCGACGGAAAGTGAAATAAATCTTAATGGCTGTTCATGAACACGTTGGTTACGTATTGTTGTAAAAAACGTAAACTGACAGTGCACCTGAAAGTGGAGTAGAGCCGGCTGTAAAAGTGGAACTTGTTCTGAATACTTGGTTATTGTTATGCCTTTCCTTAGTGCCTTTAACTTAGCCTTTTCTGGCTTTTATAATTAGTGTCATAAAGTGTCTGACACATCAGCGACAATTATCATTGCCTAGTTGACGCAGTCACCGTGGCTGAAAATGGTCTGAAGTAGACAATCATCCGATCAATTAAATTGGCCATAATTACTACTGATAAAATACTCGAGGTCCTAAATATCTAAGGAGGTCCCCATTGTTTAATGAAATGAAAACAAAGTAGGGAACAACCAGCAATAGCACTGTACCCATTCAAACTCTAAACAGCTGAAATTGCCAACCATTTTGAACAGAATTAACGATGCACCGACATAACTTATTAATATCGACACCTTACAAAACTAAACAGCATTTAATAGTTATTGTGTTATAACAAAAACCACGTTCGCAAGTATTACGGCCAGTAAGTACGTGCTCTATTATTTTTACATCAAAGCTGACAATTTCATAATGACAGCCGAGCCTTGGCGAGACATTTTTGAAATCGCACATTTTTACACTTGTACCAAAAGTGTGTAAGAATTAAGAACCATTGTTGCTTTGCGTAAGGTGTCCTTTAAACATGACTTAATTAGGCTGAGCATTTGACAACTAGCTAGCTATTCTGCGGTTTCACCCGCGCCCCGTGGGAACTACTCGGCGCACCCGGATAAAAAGCCTATAGACTTCTTCGATAAATGGATTATCTAACATTGAAAGAATTTTCCAAATCAGACCAGTAGTTCCGGAGATTAGCGCGTTCAAACAATCAAACAAACTCTCCAGCTTTATAATTATTATAGTACAGATAAGTAATTAATATATTAGTAATTAGTATTAGTATAGATTTGGTATAGTTTCTGTCAGCGGTTTCACCTGCGTGCACGCATCCGAGTAACCTTTGGCGTTCCTCGACAAATAGGCCATCTAAAGATGAAAGATTTTCAATTCAGGCCAGTAGTTACTGAAGTTAGCGCGATCAAGTAAACGAACAAACACACACTTCAATGGTATAATAAATAAGTTCTTTGTTGTACTTAATCACTTTTCTGGACTCTCGGGCCAAAACGCTCAGTCTACATCTTAATGCTGGTCCTCCATAATTTTGAGACATATCTACTAAATTCTGGTTTTGTTAAAAAGAAAGATCCTTTGTAAGGCGATTTATCAAACTGAAATCGATATACGTAGTTATGAATAAGTAATTTAAGCCAATTATGTTTTAATGTGCTTGTTTCCTAAAAGACTACTAACAGTAGACAATCAACTGTCAGTGGACGGTATCCTTAAAATCGTTTAGTGATAAAAAAATAAATGCTTATAGTCGGTTCTCCTAATAATTAACTAGTACATTTGGTTATGTATATATTATAGTATATATTATTATGAAGACTAAAGCTATTTTGAGAAATTGCGTTAATAAACTAAATAGAATAAAAAAATGGCATCTTTATAAATTAACTAGCTTCTGCCAGCGGCTTCGCTCGCTTCCCGAGGGAACTATTTCCCGTACCCGGATAAAAAGTAGCCTATATGTTATTCTGATATGTAAGATGTATGTGTGCCAATGTGTCATAAAAATCCGTCCAGTGGATCCTGAGATTAGCGTGTGCAAACAGACAAACATTCAAACAGACAAAATTTTTCATTTCTTAATAACCCTACATATTATTTTGTTTTGTAAAAATATTTAATGTACAGACACGATTTTTTTACTGTTTTATAATATGTACATATAATAAAACAGAGTTTTGCCTATCTACGATAAGTTTTTTACGATACCTTCTAAAATGAACTGTAGCAAATGTCACCAGGGTCTACGTTTTACTAACCCGCTTCTCCTGTCTGGATTTCATTATTGTTATTTACCTGAAACAAATTAAAATATTTATAAGTTACATATTGTCAAAATAACGAAATACATAGTTTTTTTAAAAACATACATATTTAGCGTGTATTTTCCTTGCTTTTGTATTATTCAAAGTTCCTAAAACTATTATTTATATTGCTAAAATAAAACTAAGCCCGTATTTACATTAAAAATACATATACATAGGTTAGGAGAATGATTACCCAAATTGGCCGGGATCACAAAAACGTTTAAAAAGTTACGAAGTAGCTATATTTCAAGACTTTGGCAAAAATAATCAACCTGTATCAATTTGTGGAAACTATTTTGGATCATCTATTTGTTTCCCAAATATTTTTTTTTTTTTTTCAAAACATTGATTAATCATTTAGGGGCTTAACCATTAAAAAATCGATAAACACCAATATAATTCTACCGACAAAAAAGTTATATCATATGCGTGTTCGTGTATAATGTATAGAGTTTATTTAATTTTCAGTGTAACACACAACTATTAAATATACTTTGTAAAGCTACAACATTTCAGTCACCATATTTCTAACCACTGTAACAAAAACAAAAACTTCAATAATATAATAAATTACCTAAATGATTCAAAAAGTGATGTTGACACTTTCAATAACATCTCCAATACTTTTTGCTCTAGTTTTTCATTAAAATAATATTTCAAAACAATAAAAGTTATCAGTCCCACCAATCTAATATTCAGTATCGACAAATACTAAACGGCAATATCATTTATTTTGTTTGCCAATCTATTAAATTAATAATGCCTTATAAATAGATTTATTTTATTACTATAATAAAAAAAACGAGAGCACTTCGTAAGTAATAGTAATTTAGTTTAGAATATTGCAGGCTTTACGATCGTATCTTTACCTATACATTATTTAGTTACTGTAACTGACATCAAGGTCCACAATATTACAAAATTCTAACAATGATAACTAAATACATTATAATAAATCTGTAGAGAGGTAAATTTTGTACATGAAATATATGTATTTCCAAAATCCGACACGAGTCCCATCGGGTTATGAGAGTGAGGGAATAGGGAGTGCACCTGTGTCTGCGCAAATGCTTGTGCACTATAATATATCCTGCGCAGCTGGCTGATCTCCTTATATGAGAACAGCCGCCGTGGCCGATAATCGGCTAGAACGCCATCATCATATTTCCAAAATAACTATCAAAGAGTAATTAGGGATCGATACTGATGCCGAAAATGCAATCAGTAGAATTTTTGTCTGTCTGTCTGTATAACCGTTATAGAAACAAAAACTACTCGAAGGATTTTAATGAAACTTGGCACAATTATTATTCATACTCCTGAAATGGTTATAGTATACTTTTCATCACGCTACAATCAATAGGAGCAGAGCAATGAAGGGAAAGATCTTTGATTATGACGACCCGTTGTCGCTGGCATAAGCGACATAATCCGCGAACGAAGTCGCTGGCAGAATCTAGTAACTAAATAAAGGAATTTTTACTTTGCAAATGAATTGATAGATAAAAAATGTAGGCATGTAACTCTATTCCTTTTAATTTTATTTTCTGGTCTCATGAACTTATTTACATGATATAAATAAAGTGTTTTACGCGGAAGTGTACTAACTTGATATTTTTTTGTTCTATTTATGATTTGTTGAGAAAAATATATTACATTTCACTCACACACACATTCACAGGCTTCTAAAAAACATAAATATTATAAATAAGGAAGTGTAAAGCACTTATCAAAAAACAAAAAATACTGTTTCAAAACATTTTTCATGATACTACAAAAATTGCAGCTACTTTAACAATTAACTATTGTGACATAATATGTCGCCACAGTGCGCATGAGTTCATCATTACGTGATCACTAACAAAGGTTACAATTCCCTTCAAAGGTTTAACGATCTCTCAACAATTAATCGAATTAAACAAATATGTCCACGAGACATAAGTTTAACTGCCAGTTAACGATGACAAAGAATTCTAGAAATTACTTATTTTTTATTTATTTATTAGTTGTTATGTGTGGTATGGGTTGCAATGCCTTTTAGACCGTAGATTTTATTGTTTAAAGATATCGTGATTGGGTAAGAGCGACATAAGTTGACCAATAAAGACTTTATTGGCCGGTGAACCGATAATGTTTTTTTTTTCAATTGTTTTCAGATAATTGCTTTGCACTGTTGATCTAGGCTATTATTTTATATTATATATTATGTTAGTCCTAAGATAGTGGCTATACAGATGAAATAAAGATTTGTTGTCTAGGGGGAAGGTTTTCTTCCCGTGCTCGGAAAAAATATAGCATATGTTACTTACTGGTTCTCAACAGTGAAAGAATTTTTCAAATCGGTTCCGTAGCTTCCTTGTATAGACGACATACGTCATAAAGGCAAACAGACAAACACTCATAATTTAGATGTCAGTCTTAAGAGCCATTAGCTGTCGGTATTTTAAGATTTAGAGATACAAGACAGCGCGGGCGCAGGTCTAGTTATGAAAGTGCGATGCTATCGCATTGGTTAGGCATTACTTTGCCTATCAGAGTTGTAAGGAAAAAAACTTACTTAATTCTGCACCTTCTAATATAACATACATAACATTTTATTACGTAAATAATAGATTTTTCCTCGTTCTCACATAGGAAGTTATTCATTGTTTTTATTTTAATTTGTGTGACGGGCTAATTTTCTTTCGCGTTTAAGGTAAAGTTGACACTAAACAGCTAATCAAGTATGCTAATTAAAAACATCGGAAACTGTTTAATTAAATCTGAGGTTAAAANCATAGGAAGTTATTCATTGTTTTTATTTTAATTTGTGTGACGGGCTAATTTTCTTTCGCGTTTAAGGTAAAGTTGACACTAAACAGCTAATCAAGTATGCTAATTAAAAACATCGGAAACTGTTTAATTAAATCTGAGGTTAAAAGTGAAACTGGGCTTTAATGGGTGTTGATTTAACTATTGGTTAAGTGACGAATGTGCATTGTGTATGCACGGTGCACTTGGTGCATTGGGACACAACTGCCGTCTAAGGCTAAATGACAACATACGGGGTAACTAGGTAATTTATTAGCAAGGCACCGCATGTTTTCTACCTACGGCTGTTTAGGTAACCGTTGCTAATACTGAAGCGTTCTCGCACACCGCAGATTTTAAGTCGGCCGATAGTTTACTCAGGCTCAAAATCAGTATGAATATGAATGGTAGTATGCATATCTATACTCTATACTAATATTATAAAGCTAAAGAGTTTGTTGGTTTGAACGCGCTAATCTCAGGAACTACTGGTCCGATTTGAAAATTTCTTTCAGTGTTAGATA
>NWSH02000323.1:17272620-17291306 GCA_002382865.2 Heliothis virescens | reverse complement strand
AAATAAACCGTTATATTTAATAAAATATTTAAGGTCAATAATTTATTGTGATATAGGTCTTGATAAAAAGCACTCGCAAGGCTTGCCTCAGCTCCTAAAATCCGTGCAACTTCCAAAATTGTTTCACCGTGGATAGTTCAGATGGTGTTGCGGTTTATTTATTAAAACTGGATTTAATGGTAACAAGGTACCAAGTGACTGTCTGACGCTTTACTTAAGTATAACGTCTACGAAAATATTAATATCTCGTATTTAGCGAAGACTCGTGGTAGTTGTTAACCGATTCAGACTTATATTTTATTTAAATCTTTATTACACACATAGTACACACTGTGTATGTACTATCATGCTAAATGTAACTGCTCGTTAATATCTTAAATAAAAATTATCGTACAATGCAGACATTCCATTGAAAATCCAGCACAACTGATGTTGAAACAGAGTATATTATAAACTTTAAAATACATTTTATTGAATGTATATAATCGATATTTTATATAGTAGCGTACACGTAATTTATGATTCTAAAATATCTGAATACATCCCGGAAAGATTTAATAATCATTATGACATTATAAATAAAAGTTAATTGTTCGAAAAACGTTTCGTATGAATAATATTATATGGTAAAATACTAAAATGTACGAGTGATGGGCAGTCGCGTGTATGCGCTTGCGCGGGTGGGGCGGCTCGACTCGGTGCCCCGACACTCTACAGCAGAACACATTTCTTTTTCCTGGCGGGTTCTGGAGGCTCCAGCGCTGCTAATATGGCCTCGTCGAATACGTTCTTAAGTCCTTTCTGCAAAGTAAATAAAAACAAACATCAGGTACAGCGTCCTCCTTGCGACATCTATATACTAATATTATAAAGCTGAAGAGTTTGTTTGATGGAACGCGGCAATATCAGAAACTACTGGCCCGATTTGAGAAATTCTTTCAGTGTTAGATAGCCCATTTACCGAAGAAGGCTATACTTTTTATCCGGATGCGTGGAGTAGTTCCCACGGGACGCGGGTGAAACCGCTGATGGAGTCTAGTCTTTTATAAATAAAAATAATTGTTGGCTAGGTAACTGGGGTAAAGAGGGCAGTTAGGCAGTCATTCCATGTGGCGTACTGGTACTCAGTTGCCTCCATTTAAATGGGAAGCCAATCCTAAGATAGTTTGGAAAGAGCTGGACAGAAGATGGTTGATTGATACTATTCAGTATTCCATTAGTACAATAAGTCACATATTGTCCAAATAGATGAAGAAAAGACCGTGGTTCTCTTATCAAACGAAACACTTACAATGGGTTGTACCATTTAGGGATGAATTATGTTAGACCGTGGCGGTCACAGCCGTGCCCCGGGCAAGGTACGGACGAGGTGAGGTTCAAAACTCCTCGAACATTTTAGATGATCCGAGGATCGTCGGCGCACGTCCGAGCTTCGTTCGGTACATAAACAGCAAGCAGCATATAAAATGTTCGTGGGGTTATGAAACCGAGCCTCGTCCGTGCATCGCCCGGGGCACGGTCTAGCATAATTCATCCCTTAACTATAACGAGGTATGTTTTGAATGCTACCTGTATATTGCAACTGCAGACCGCAAGTGCCGTAGCTGGCCTTTGGTTTGTATGTATTTACATGAAATCGTTTTGGATCGAAGCGGTAGCAGCACGTGCACTCGACAGTTGCAGTCGGAAGCCAGCATTCAAAACGTTTAGACTTTTATTTCACGAGGAGATCATGATATTCAACAGGTTATGCAAACATTTGCAACTTGGGTCATTCAAGACTCATTCTGTTTTTTCAACATTCGGCAATGGCTCAAACATAGTGCGTAAGTGTTTTACTAATAACTTTACCGCAGTTTCGATTCACCTGATCCTTATTATGACACCAACAATACATTACTCTCAAACATACTGAAATCACGTTTCAGTAAATATTATGGAACAATTGGGTCAGAAAAAGGTAAACTTACAACATTGTCTTGCTAATGTTGCTATGCATTTAAAGAAAACATTTAAAGATTTCTTCCGGCTACTAAATCAATTTAATTCTACAAGAAGAATAGAGATAGAAAATAATATTTTGGCAACATTTCAATGGAGATTGCATAGATTAGAATATTAGAACAATGCAATGTTTTAGATAACTAACATTGCTGAACGGGGGATGATCAGGTAGTTATTGAAAACATTACATATTTCAAACAATGGTAGGTGTTTTACATAAGGTTATTATCTAGTGGTACACAAAGGGCTCCAGAAAGAACAAAGGTGGGTTTTAGTCAGTAGGAGTCTGATACTGCCCCCTCTCACAGCCCAATAGTGAAAACATTTACTCAAAAAACATTACCTTCCTTTCTGTGGCAGTTGGGTAATTATTCGGCTGATAAATCAGCACTTTTCAAACGTCAAAACAAAAGCCAGCCACATGCTGTGTTTTTGCTGAGAAGATGTAGTGGCGCAAAAAACATGTCAGTCTGTTAGATTTGAAGAACCAGATGAAGTATCACTTTCACTGACTTGGAAGAATCATCTGATGATTTCCCATCTCCGGGAAAAGAAACACACATCTATACTAATATTATAGAGCTGAGGAGTTTGTTTATTTGGTTGAGCTCGCTAATCTCAGAGACTATTGGTCCGATTTAGATTAGATAGGCTACTTTTTATCCGGTTGCGTAGAGTAGTTCCCACGGGACGCGGGTGAACCCGCTGGAGGAAGCTAGTAGCAACAATGCAGCAGTGGAAGAATGCGAGATGATGGAATCGAATAGTTATCCCTTAGAAGAGAACTGCATAAAGCATTAGTCATCGACAATCCTTTTATATACTGCTTTGTCTTCTAAAACAATAGCCAATGCATCACATATCATTCAGGCTGTAAATTATCTCTCAGAAATGTTGGCTCAACGTCGTGAATATGTATCACGTGGGTTGTGAAGAGGGATATGCAAGAAATTTTACTCTTCTGTGAAATATGGTTAATTTCTCTACCACTCCACCTATTAGTAAAATGTTGGGATTTGTAGTCTCAGAATTAGATGGGGACAGCACTGGTATTATTTAACATTCAAATAAGTTAGACATAACCATTGCAGGGGTAACTGGGTTCAGGAGGCCTGATAGGCATTTGCACCATGTAAAACACTAGTACACAGCTGCATAAAGTTAGTCCGGAAGCCAACCCCAACATAATTGGGAAAAGGGTATATATTATTAGCAGATGATAATGATAGCCACGGAAGAGAAAGAACAAGTCAAATTGCCATTAAGCTGCTGCGCCCACCCTAATTTTCTGCACCGAATGGCAACACTTATTCAGTGACCAAATGAGAATGAGAGTGAAATCAACCTTATCATTTGGATAAGGTTGATTTTTTGTCACTGAATAAGTGTTGCCATGCCATGCGATGCGTTGACTTTAATAAACGATAAGTACATGTTTACGTGAATATAAATATGCAGTTTGTCATCTGTGTTTTTAATTATAGAACATAATTTTTAAATGTGTGAATGTGGCGACACTGGTTCTCGTACTGTATAAGGGCACTTCCACTCGTTCTTTCACTTCCGTGATGAGGATGAAGAGAGGGTTGATAAATTACCTGCGTAAGCGCTGAGCACTCAACGTATTTGACAGCCTTGAGTTCCTTCGCCAGTTTCTCGCCTTGCTCAAGAGAAACGGGCTTCTGTTTAATCTTGGCCAATTTCTCCATTGTGGCCGCGTCGTCTCGGAGATCTATCTGAGTGCCCACCAGGAGGAACGGCGTCTTTTGTTGGTGGTGAGTTATTTCTGGCACCCACTGTAATGTTAAAATGCATAGGTTATATATGGTAGTCAGACCTTACTAATAATAATAATGGCATCCTAGCCGTTATCGGCCACGGCGGCTGCTCTCATATAAGGAGATCAGCCAGCTACGCAGGACATATTATAGTGCACAAGCATTTGCACAGACACAGGTGCACTCCCTATTCCCTCATACAGACCTTACCGTGGATATGAAACAGTCTGTCTATTCTGTGCGAATTAAGATGGAATTTGCTATGAGTTATAGCGAAATGTGAGCCTGGATACAGGATTGTTTTTCGATCATCAAAACTATTGACGCGATTTAAATATAGAACCTCATAGTGCCTGGGAAAGGATATAGGCTAGGTATGTTTTTCTAGGTCGACCTGCAGGACGCAGATGGAGGGGAATACACCAATTTCAAACAATAACTATATATCAAAGTTTGCATACTTATCAACTTCTAATCTTATAAAATAACTAAGAATTTACTATAGCATCAATATGCTAATATTACCTAACACTAAACTCTCAACATTTCACAACAAATATACATAATATTATTTAGGCATTGGCAACATGTTTAGCAATTAACGCTATTAATTATGAACTTACTTTTTCCTTGACATTTTCAAATGAACTGGGGCTTACTACACTGAAGCATACAAGGAAAACGTCCGTCTGTGGATAACTTAGCGGTCGCAACCTGTCATAGTCCTCCTGGCCTGGAAATATACAAATTAATATTGAGTTTTTTGAATTGTATAGGTACATCATTAGACATTTCTCTGATCATGAATCGTACAAGTGTAATGGTTTTTGTTTCAATAAGTATGAACTGATTATAACAGGCAGCAATCAGACCTGTTTTCTATCAAATTAATTGAGTAACTTTTTTCGTTTAATTTTGAGTAAGTGGCAAAATCTTTAGTACATTAACCGCAATGGCTAATAGAATGACAAATTACATTATCTAATTCACTAACGAGCCAAACCAAGCATGATAACGGTACAGACGCCAGCACATCAACCAACCACAATATATAAAATGTCTTCACTAGATTTTCAACCTTATAGTAGACCGATAGATTGGTAAAATTTGACAGATTCAGGTAAGTCGACCTGTTGTCGTCTGTACAAAAATAAAACCACAATATTTACCTGCAGTATCAAAGAGTCCCAATGTGTAAGGCTCTCCTCCTATCATGACAGTTACAGCATAGTTATCGAAGACAGTGGGCACGTACTCCGAGGGGAACTTGTTAGTGGTATAGCTGATGAGCAGGCAGGTTTTACCGACGGCTCCATCCCCCACCACCACGCACTTGATCGTCTGCATGTCGGTGAATGTTTGGTAACTTCTCAACAGATGTCTCTAGTGACAACTTTACTCTAGCCCTGGTTATGCTCAGACCATAGCAACCCGCTGAATGTCTGTAACAAAGTAAGCTATGTGTTATCGGCTGTTTGATTATTTCAACTTATTGCTGTAGACAGGGGAATGTACAACGCAAAGCATGGAAAAAAATATAGAACATAGTTTCAATTGAGACAAAAAGTGTGTTATCAAATTGCACAGCTTATAAGGGTTGAAACAATATACTTTTACGTGTGATAAAGTTGTCAATACCTATGCTTTATTTAGATCACAGATCTTATTTGTCGCTTGTGAAGCACTATTCTAAAAAGAGGATTGCTAAGACAGTGTTTTGACTATAAATTTAGCTAGGTTCATTTAAAAAAACATTCAGGTTGATATTATTGTACCGTGAATAATAATTAATTGAGGAAAATATTCTGCCAATAGGATCAACCATCGGTCACATTGTATGTACCCTATATTAGATGATAAGCAGCCATTTATTATAAACAGCATAGGAAATTTGTGTCTGTTTTCAATATTCGATCTATCTGTCGCTTTACTTACTAGAGATAGGAAAGGAGGTTTACAATCAATTTTTGCCAATAGAAGATGATTTCTGTGTTAAACTACACTATGTCTGTCACACAGAAGTAAATTACTACGACAGAAAGACATTTAGGTGAGACTTAAAGTGAAGTATTTTGAGGATAGGCTATATTATATCTAGGCATGAGAATTAAATCTCTTGGGAGCAGATACAACCACGAAAATATTCGTCCCATTTTGATCAGCTGTTAAAATATAATTGATATGTCTATACTAATATTATAAAGAGGAAAACTTTGTTTGTTTGTTTGTTTGGTTGTAATGAATAGGCTCAAAAACTACTGGACCGATTTTAAAAATTCTTTCACCATTCGAAAGCTACATTATCCACGAGTGACATAGGCTATATTTTATCCGAGTACGGGCAGTAATTCCCACGGGATGCGAGTGAAACCGCGGGAAAACGGCTAGTTATTAATATGATTGAAGGTTATATCCAATAATAGTTTGTGGAGACTAATTGCTCCTTGTGCTAACATAAATAACAAATGTCGATCTCACATAAATAATGATCTCACACTCACTCTCTTTTGGATAGATTTAACTCTAAGCAATTGAATCTTTACTAACATCAGAATGCTAAAGAAACCCGGTCCATGAGTTTAACTTTCACATCAAATTTTCCGAACCGATTAAGAACCTCCTTTTTTTGGAAGTCGGTTAAAATGAAACCACATACACAGGTAGTCTAGAGCCTGACAAAAGATATAGGGTACTTTTTTATCTGGGTGAAGGAAGTAGTTCTCTCGAGCCCGGGTCCCCTGGACCCCGGGAACCGCAAGGAACAGCTACTACCTACATCAAAACTCATGTAAATCAGAATAAAAATGCTTCAAGGGAAAATACTGGGTCCTATATACTATTCCAACAAAACAAGTCTGTAATACAAAATGGTTCAAGAGTGAACTTTTGTACACAAACATGACTCATTATTCTAATATTAGTCATTAGGATGGCATTTGCAATACAGCATTCATAGATAAATTATATCAATTAGCCTTGTATCTAAATATGGACCTTTAGAACTGCTCTGAGTGTCAAATAGTCAGCAGCTTAGAGCTCAGCAATCCCTACTATATAATATTATAAATGTGAAAGTAACTGTCTATCTGTCTGTAACGCTTTCACGCCTAAACCAGTGAGCCGATTTTGATGAAATTTGGTACAGAGATAGAATAGACCCCGAGGAACAACATAGGCTACTTTTTATCCGGGTACGGGAAATAGTTCCCTCGGGAAGCGGGCGAAGCCGCTGGCAAAAGCTAGTATTAAATATTAAATAAGTAATAATGAATACTACAATTTATTTTTGAGTTTGATTGAAACTGGGTAACAAGATAAAATTGTTGTCATTAATTTTAAGTCAAATAAGTAAACAAAAATTCTATGTCACGGCATAATAAAAAGGCTATTATTTTTCATAGTCAGCTAAACAGAAAAACATTAACAAATGATCTAGCATGCTTCAAAAGAAGATGGCAACTATGAGATCAGACGCTTAGAATAGAAAAACACATTGATTTATTCATATATCCTTTCACTAAGAGGATGAATCTAAGATGACATTTAGATGCATGAACATTAAGAATTCATAACATATAATTTGCATATAGCTACCTATCTCCAATCATTAGGTCAAAACATAAATAAAAATATGTTTTTGTTCAAAAATGTTGAACTGTTCAAGGAAAAAGATTTTGTAATGGCAACTATTACTAAAAAAGAAAGTAAAGATAAAAATGACTTTTTATCAGACATCAAATGTTTTTTTAATGTCTATATTGACCTCATATGAAATTACTAGCTACTGCCAGCGGTTTCACCTGCGTCGCGTGGGAACTAATCGGCGCACCCGGATAAAAAGTAGCCTATAGCCTTCCTCGATAAATGGGCTATCTAACACTGTAAGAATTTTTCAAATCCGACCAGTAGTTCCTGAGATTAGCGCGTTCAAACAAACTCTTCAGCTTTATAATATTATTTTAGATGTGCAACCAAATCATTAATAGGTGTTTACTGATGCAGCCAATGCTTGGGGGGAATCTATATACCAGAAGTTATATTACATGTATTACATACATGTAAATTCTCCATTTCCATTACTGAAGTAACAAACTCCTATTTAAAATCAAAACATATAAAATTGTGTGACAAAACATTGATAAGACTAGCACAGCTGATAATAACACAATAATCTTAATTTACAAACAAGTTTAACTATGGTTTCACAATGTACATTGTAAAGCAAATATCTGGAATTCCATTTTGATAAATAATCTATGTATACTAAAAGCAAAACATTTGTTTGTTCTAGTGTACCTTATAAGCTCCAAAACTACTGAACCAATTTGAAAAATTCCATCACTGTTGGGAAGCTAAATTACCCCTGGGTAATAATTATATAGACTATATTTTATTTAGGTTTAGTAAGTAGTTCACCAGAAATGGGTAAAACTTCAGTGTACAGCATGTGGTCTTTAAATTCCAGGCAAACTTATCTCCAATTTTGTATGAAGGGAGGATGTATCCATTAAAATATTATAACTTCAAGTTATAGGAGAAATGATTAAGATAAAATATCTGTGGTGGATTCTTTATCATTATTGGCTGTTTAAGTTGTGGTTAAGTTATGTTAATTAATGATATTTTACACAAAACACTTCGCAGATGTTACGGCTGTATGCATCACAATGCACATTCGCTGGTGCAGCTAGCTTCTTATGGTAATCACAGTAATGATTTCACTATAATATAGTTAGTAACAATATGGTACAAACTGCTTGTATTGTTTGTTCATTGTATCACTTTCATTCCCAAATATATTTAAACTATAAGTTCCTATGTTCACTTGATGTTATTAAAAACTTGAAAATAGAAAACATTTAATTAATTACCTACATAATTAATTGAATTAATAAACAATAAGTGCTGTATCTCACAAAAACAACAATAATCACAATGGAATTGTATATCTGGCACAAAATAAATAGACATGACAATTTGGTATCTGACTAATCAATGTAGGCGTGTGGAATATAGGTGAATAACTCGCATAGCAAATAAAATACAAGCAATTTGTGAACGATAAATAGAACTACATTCCCCACTCGCGATATAGGGCAATGACCCCAAAAGGGGTCATGTAAATAAAAGTCTGTGCTGATTTTCAGCATGCTAAAAAACAAAGACATCTCTGTAGATGCATCGACGGCGCAACGGGCTTGCCTATGCGCCGACACTCATTGACATGCCTTCCTGCGCGTTTCCGTCATGACTGTTGATCTCAATAAATGAACACACATATAGTCACATACCAACATGTCCGGCGCACCCCAACTGATCACTATTAACTTAAGACCAATTAATCTACATACCGGTGCAGTTATATCCATTAATGATAAGTTTTTTTACATAATCACGTCACAATACCTTTGACGTCCATTTTGTGTAGAGTCCGAACACAAGTAACTCGCTATTATGTCTATAAAGTTATACTAATACTTTTTGGTATATATTTTACTTACCGTATGAAGATGTAACAATATCAAATCAAAAAATTTAGTTGTTTCTCGATATAAATATGTTGAAAACTACAAAACTGTACGTTGCGGGTTGGGTCATTGACGGTGACGCCATTGATTGGGTGACTAGTGATGTGCCATGCTGGCGCGTGTTAATCGATTTCCAGAAGTAATACTAAAACGTGTATTTGTAGTCGAATAATTTGTTTTTGAATTTCTTTGCGCAATATAGTTAAGACACGCATTTTAAAATAAAAATGACCTATTACCTTTCACATTATCAATAATAAGCTGATGTAGATTTTTAAGACATTTCCATTCCATTTGGGGGAACAAACTATGGTTTAGTCGGATGTTATAATTACGTATCATACTAGAATACGAGAAACGGCTAAATCAAATTATTAGAACAAAGGCTGCCTTTGCTTTTTAAAGTTTTTAAAATTAAATCTACGAGATAAATCTATCTTCACTTGTAAATATAATTTCTCTTGTGAAGATAATTATTTTGTTAGGTCTCTATTAATCGAAGTAATACATTTAAAAGAAATAGCTTAATATTATCTTCCTATGATAAGAAAAAAATACGAAAAATAGAAAATTTTAAGCAACATATTTCATGACTTACTATAGTGCAGCACTATTTTATTTATTTATTTGTTTAATATTTCCAGAGACAATTAGTACGTGGTCGACGATTCATTCATTTTCATTCAGTCAAACTAGAACATTACTGGCCGTTAGTCGTTGACAGCCGGCGGGAAATAAATAGAAGTTCAAATTCGGAATTTGTCATTCGTAAAATAAATCGTAGTGAAATTCCTCTCTTCCCTGAATATTTGGTCAGAATAATCAAGAGAATTTTAATAAGTGTATCACTTGCTTCCTTGCGGTTTTATTAATATCAATAGAGCGCATAATATTTATCTAACCTCAAAATGTTGCTATTGGGAGATGTTTTTCCTAATTTCACTGCAAATACAACCGTCGGACAGATAGATTTTCACGAATATCTTGGGGATTCGTAAGTATTTCAAGCTCTTTAAAAACCGGCGCATTGACATCAATGTACACTTCCATTCGCTAGAATAAAGTTTAAATTGTTATTGATGCTAATACTGCCATACCCAAGTATTTTTTGTAAATACATTTACAGGCTAAGATTAAATGTGTAAATGTAAAACAAAAACACCCATTTTCTTTTACATTCACGCAATAAACAGTGTAATGATGTTGAAATTATCAAAGGTCAAGAAAATATCAACAAGTGCCTACCAAAACAATGAACATTATGCAGAATGTGTGAGGACCCTCTATTGTCATGAACATATTTATGAGAAAGGAGTCGTTCAAGTCTTATTTTGACCTTCATGCAATGTTCTTTATTATTGTGCAATAATCTATTATGTATGTGAGGCCCTAAACCATTGTAAGAATAAATAAAAATTTAACTAACCATAGTCAGTCTGAGTCCTTAATTGTGACTACTATTTCATATTTCCACCTTGTATACAGACAATAGCAGGTCAACCTACCCAAATCTGACAACTTCTACCACTCAAACATCTACCTTCCATTACAGTGATAATGTTGAGCATCTTTTGAAGAAATTTTAGAGAAAGAACAGATTGAGGTACAGGCAACAGCAGGTCACGCTACACAAATCCGTCAAATTTTACCCATCATACATTAACCTTCCACTATTGTACTAAGGTCAAGAATCTATTGTAGAAATTTGACAGATTGTGGTAACTTGATGTGCTGAGGTCTGTACATCACGAAATGTAATAAACAAAAACAATAGTCGTAACTGTATGTCTTACAGATGGGGTATCTTATTCTCCCACCCGTCGGATTTCACTCCAGTATGCACCACAGAACTGGCGAGGGTCCTGACACTGATGCCAGAGTTCCAGAAGCGCAACACCAAAGTAATTGGCTTGTCCTGTGACAGTATCCAGGCTCACACAGAGTGGGCTAAAGATATTCAGTGCTATGCAGGTATATGTTCTCATTTGTTATTAACTAATTTCAGTGAAAAGAGGTTCTCAATTCGACTGCATATATATTTTGCCAAAATTATCAATTGTAGGCAATTTTGGCTACTATTGGTGATTGCTGACATTAATATACTTAGCAATATTTTTATGAAAGCTAGAAGATATCAGTTAAATAAGTAGAATTCTGTATTTCTATCCAGAACCTGTGCTCCTTGGCGCACATATGATGTTTTAAAAGTGACAGAAATAAACTAACTGCGGAAATCAATATTCTGTCTATCTCTGGATTTGCTTACTAGTGATAGAATTTTGACATTAGCCCCATACAAGTTATGTCAAATTCATATCTCTGGTAAGCAAATCCAGAGTTAGATACGTTATTGGGAACGGTCGTAAACCCTACCACTTAGTAAAACTGGTTTTCAAACTTTCTTTCACATTACTTCCAGGTGTCAATGAAGATGAGAAGTTCCCTTACCCCATCATTGAAGACAAGAACCGAGAGATAGCCTTGAAGCTTAATATGGTGGATAAGGATGAACTGGACACCGCTGGGATGCCACTCACCGCCCGGGCTCTGTTCATCATTGATCCTCTGAAGAAATTCAGATTGTCTTTCCTATATCCAGCCACTACAGGCAGAAACTTTGAGTAAGTTTCATAATTTATTGGCAGTAATGTAGCTTAGAATAACATGTTGGGCACTTTTAATCTAAGTATAGACAAAATAAAAAAAACATTAAATTTTCTTGTACCAAATAATTTCATCATTTGGGCTGTAATTTTAAAGTCATGAATCTTCCTCCATATGAATATTTAACTACTAGCTACAAATGTTTGACTTACAAGTAATCAAATATCATTTTCAAGATGAAAATTGACTAATATTGTTAACATTATGAAGCAGAGCCAGCAGACAATTGATAGCAGTTTCAATAAATACAAGCATTTGCCGATGTATCTCATTTTCAATCTTTACTGTTCCCATTAAATGCTACATCATTCTATCTACTTACATACTTCTGAGATATTTTTTTAGAAGTGTTCTCATTCAATAAACTGATAAGCAATTACATCATTACCAACAGAATAAAACTTCTTCTGTTATTTATTGATACAAGTGCATCAAAGAACATGACTTCAGACCACCTAATGACATAGCCCATTGTTATATCTGAGTGTCGTGTTATCATTAATTCTGATAATATTTATCATTGAAAGCGCCCGTTTTATTGGACAATCGTCCGCCGCATTGTCCACCAATAGAATAGAATTAATGTTTACAAAAGACCTCGGCAGCTACTCCTTTATAATACAAACATCTGACTTAATATTGATACAGTAGTTTTTATAAATAAATAATATTTTATGTCTTCATTTTAACTGATAGTTTAATAATATAGCGGGCAACTATAGTTTTATCTAAGTAAAAAAAGCCTTTTATATAACAGTTTTTTCAATTATGATCAACTGAATTGATCTCAACATTGAGAGATTCTGAACTAAAAACTTTTCTATGAACATATGATGATGGCGTCCTAGCCGATTATCGGCCACGGCGGCTGTTCTAATATAAGGAGATCAGCCAGCTGCGCAGGACATAATATAGTGCACAAGCATTTGCGCAGACACAGGTGCACTCCCTATTCCCTCACTCTCATAACCCAAGGCACAACAATCCGACACGAACGGAGAGAGATCAGGCGCAGAACTCCGGGCTGCTTTGTGAAAGTTTCTAAAACCCACAAAGCGATTTCGGCCCGTCCCGGGAATCGAACCCGAGACCTCGTGATCAGCAGTCGGCTATGCGACAACTAGACCAACGAGGCAGTTATTATGCTGCCATGAACATATTTTTATGTTATGTCTTAAAAAAAATATACAAATGTCTTCTTTTTGGAAATCAATTTAAATCGGAGTTAATGGTTTCAATGTTTGCTCATTTTAGCGAGATCCTGCGCGTGTTGGATTCCTTGCAGCTGACTGACACCGCCAAAGTGGCTACGCCTGTGGACTGGAAGGTACGTTACTTTATCTCCATAATATGGTCTATTATATAGCACAAACTCGAAAGCCAGTATGTATGTAGCGCAATATAGCTTAAAATGAATAGAAAGANGAACCCGAGACCTCGTGATCAGCAGTCGGCTATGCGACAACTAGACCAACGAGGCAGTTATTATGCTGCCATGAACATATTTTTATGTTATGTCTTAAAAAAAATATACAAATGTCTTCTTTTTGGAAATCAATTTAAATCGGAGTTAATGGTTTCAATGTTTGCTCATTTTAGCGAGATCCTGCGCGTGTTGGATTCCTTGCAGCTGACTGACACCGCCAAAGTGGCTACGCCTGTGGACTGGAAGGTACGTTACTTTATCTCCATAATATGGTCTATTATATAGCACAAACTCGAAAGCCAGTATGTATGTAGCGCAATATAGCTTAAAATGAATAGAAAGAGATACTCTGCTGGTTTAACCAGATGATAAAAATAAAGTAAACTAATTATTGTAACATTAGAAACTCTGACTCCATTAATCATATGCATCCTTACTTAATATTATAAATCGGAAAGTGTGTTTGTTTGTTTGTTCCGCTTTCACGCCGTAACTACTGAACCGATTGCTTTGAAATTTTGCAGACGTAAAGTTAGAAGTCCGGATTAAATAATAGGGTACTTTTTATCCCGAAAAAAATAGATATTCCCGAGGGAAAACAAAAATATTGTTTGCTTGATGGATGGATTGTAGATGGCGCTGTGTGTCGTTTAACGAATTCCACGCGGGCGAAGCCGCGGGCGGAAAGCTAGTTATCTATAAAAGGAGATTGACCATTATTGGTGTCACAATCCATATAATTGTGCCACGACTTGAACAAGCGGTTACTTTATATATTATTGGGCTCGATAACTGATAGTAGTCAAAACATTACAGTTCTAGTTTTCACCATTTCGAAAAAGGTTTGATTTTAATATAGCACTACCAAGAAGATTTTATTAGTAGGGTAGATAAAGTAACTAAAACCATTGAGTTTTAGATAGACGATAATAGTCTAGTGAAATGCAGGCTCCTAAGGGTAAAGTCTCATTCAACTTTTGCTTATAACAGCTATATCCGCATGTTTATATAAATATGGGTTGTTATATTTATAAGACCTGTGATAAAGCTTTACATTAAGCTATAAAAAATGTTGGCACTACCAATTCTGTGCACGACACAAACACTATGCATTCGCCAAGGTTCGATTCCAGGTCAGGCAAGTACCAATGCAACTTTTCTAAGTTTGTATGTAATTTCTAAGTATATCTTAGACACCAATGGCTGATAAAAGGTGAAGGATCATGAATCAAGAAATATCTTGAGGAAACCTGGACTAAAAAGCCTGAAATCAGCAACCTGCATTGAGCAAGCGTGGTGATTAACGCTCAATCCTTCTCTGTGTGAGAGGAGGCGTGAGACGATAAAAAGTCTATTACAAAAAAAAAAAAAGATTAGGTTTAGATTTGTAACGAATTCTCACTTAAAAATTAAGGGATTATGCGTACTTATTCAGCTCCATTCAGTTAAGCCCACTTTTGTGGATATCCTATGTTTCCTACTTTAAAATAAAATTCAATCTTGAACAATTACAGATGGGAGAGGACTGCATGGTGCTGCCAACTGTGCCAGAAGATCAGATACCCAAGGTGTTCCCCAACGGTGTTGTCGCGGTACCCCTGCCCTCTGGCAAGAATTATCTCAGGAAGACTAAATGCCCAAAAGCCTAGTAAACTAATTAGCACTTAGGGCTATAAACAGTGATATTATATCTATCTCGCATATTTTTATTACTACTTAGAAATTATCTTATGTGCACATATTATGTAAAGTCTATTGAAAGTTTAATAAAGGCTCTGTTTCATTATCTTATTTTTTATTTTTGGAAGTTAGATGCTTGGATTGTAAGGGTAGACGTCAACCTTTTGAATGCCACACTGCATAGTCTACTAGAGCGTTCTCACACTAGCGTTTGCCCAGCGTAGGCGTTCGATAAACGTATGTGCATCGCAGATAGTCGTGGTGGTAGTCGTCTTAGTCGTGGTGTCAGTGCAGTATGGTACCTAAATGCCATAGTTGCCTGAGATAAATAAAATAAATAAATGAATACTGAATACGCTGCGTTAGCGACGCATACGCCGCGTTACTGTGGCATCATGTAGAATACAACGCAATTGTGTGACATCTGCGCCGTTTAAGCAAGGCCTTCAATTGACTCCTGAGGAATCGCCGCGACAACGCGACGCCTACGCCGTGTAGTCGCGGCGTAAGCGCTGAGACAAGAAGACAACATACAATTGAACGGTATTCCACAGTTGGAAACATGGCGAGAAATCCATATAGAAATGTAAATTACTTGCCTAGTAGGAGTAGTTCGTATCAATACGAAAGCTACGCCTTTAAGAATTCCGGCTGAACCAGTTTTGATAAAAACTTGGCATAAAAGACTGACGGTATCCTGAAGACAGACAAATGGGCACTCTCTTTTGTTATTCAGGTACAAAAGTAGGTTCATAGCTTTTCAGACTATACTTCGTGATGGGACAAGTATTACTAGAGCTCGTGGCTGAGTAATAGCCGCTCGGTTTGATCGTTAAGCAACGCTTGACGAGGTCGGTCTGTGTATGGGTGACTCTATACCATAACTAGTTAATTTCTATTTACAAACGCACGTTCAATTTGGGCATCCCGGCTGTCATTCAAGCATCCAGTGATCAGCTACTGGACATAAATACTTACCAACATAGCAACACGTAGAACAACTTGCTGTTCTTAACATTAGCAGACAAGTAGTCATCTTGGTGGAAAATCATTAGATGATCCCTCTTGCTGTGGATAGGTGCACCGAGAGGGAGTGTCAACGGGCGTTGGGTTCAACGCCCGTTCTTCTTCGAGTCTCCATCTTCGAACGCGGCGGCTGGAACGAGAACATCACTAAGTATCACAATCACCCCACATCCTTTTCTAGCATTACTGCTTCGCAGAAGGAGACTCAGGTACCCCCTTCATGCCTTTACCTAAAACCGGGCACGATAGGTCCGCCAAATGCCGCCATGAAAAGATAGCGATATCTGTTAACAATTACGTACAACAGTATCGTATTTGCTGTACCACTCCGAAGCAAAAGCCTCTTCTCACCTTCATACACGTTAAACCCACATACAAAAGTGTAACAAATTAACATAACACATATCGATTGCTAGAACTTACTATTTATTCTGATAGCAGGTGTCCTTACTCAGTCGCCTTTCTCGTAATCGCTAGCTATCACCTCGCAGCATCCGGCCGGACCTTAGAGGTCACATCACATATTCATGTACAGCCAGAGTTTAGAAAACTATAACATTATGGCCAATAAGGGCCAAACATACCGTGGGGCCACGATAAAGTCGATTAAGTCGTGGTGGCCTAGTGAGTAAAGCACCAAACTCTCAAATATGAGTGTGTGGGTTCGATTCCAGGTCAGACAAGTATTATTGCTACTTTTCTAAGTTTGTATGTAGGTACAGACAACAGCAGGTCACGGTACCCGGATCTGTCAAATTTTACCAATCAAACATTAACCTACCATTATTGTGATAAGGTTGAAAATCTATTACAGAAAGTCAGATTGTGGTAACTTGAAGTGCTATCGTCTGTACTTTCTTCAATAGCAATGGCTAATAAAAGGTGAAGGACAACATTTCGAGGACACCTGGACTGTAAGCTCGCTAGCCCGCATCGGAGGAGACCTGTGCCCAGCTGTGGGACGATAAAAAGGCTTATATGATGATGATACAGTGGCTGTCCCGCATTTGTGTATGGCCGAATATCCGTTAAGTCATTGATTTGTAAACAGGGAAGAAATTGTTTTTAAACAAATTAAAAATAGTCTACTTGCAGTTTTAATAGTTTATTAACATAATGCATAATCATGCTATTAATTGTCGATCACCTTACTGTCGAATGTCGGCCTCCCGAGCAAAGCCTGAGGCCGTAATACACAACAATGTTTATTTGTAGTATTAATTTGACGATAGGTACAGCTAGAGTAAATAGGTACTTCTACTCAATATTTGGCAAGCACCCACAGAAACTTTTACAGCAAAGCGCTTTCACACTAGCCGATTTTCAATTCGGTTTTTTCAAACGACATCTCTCAGTTGACAAAAATTTTGTTCAAACCGAGTAGTAAAAATCGTCTAGTACCTGTGTACACGCTGTTAGACATAAAAATACAGAAAATCGCATCGAGGAAACTTAGAACCTTTCCCTTCCATGATAATGATAATTGCCAATTATTTACCTTTTTTCAAATCAGTCACCAATTATTAATTGGTGACTGATTTGAAAAAAGGTGTTTTTTAAGGATTTTCAAAAGGAGGTCCTCAAGTCAGTTTTAGTTGTAAGCCGTGATAGGTGATTTTGATATCAGTCTCCCCAAGCTCATAAATCAATCTACCTGTAGCTGTTGATGAAGATCGAGTATTGTCTTATTCGGTACTAAGTTGTCCGAGAGATGGCGCTAGTGGCAGCGTTAAGTTATAGTGATTTCTTACTTACAAGGTTATTCATATTTGGGGAGAAGAATAATAGTGTTTACGCGGTTTCTGCAAATTTAATAAGGCAAGGACATAAACTCTTCTTACATCTATGGGCCAGTTAAGAATGGACAGACAAAATAGTACCAAACGAAAGAAGTCTCTAAGGCACCGTGGGATGCTGGGCATCTTTAGTCGTATAGATCCAGTCGGTTGAGCTCAGATTTTTGTAATAGGTCCAAGGATGTCCAAAATTAATTTAACAAAGTGCTCAATAATTTATTGATATATTTGGCCTAGATATCGATATACGTCCCATATCCTACACAACAGTCTATGTTTAGTACATTGCCTAAATGTTGAGTTTAGAGCTGGTAAAATCTTTATCATTTCAGTACATATTTTTCTTAAACTTGTCATATGCATCGTCCCAAATAAGTATTTTGTCGTCGTCTCAAATTTTTATCCCTTGAGCCGTCGAACCAGCAGGAACACCCGGCGCGGACAACTGTACCAGTTGAGGGCTGCCGGACGCTCAGCGCAGTGCTGGCTGCGAACTCCAGCGGCTGCAGTGAAAGCCCACTTTCATCGGAGTGGGGTGCCGCCACAAGCACAACAAAAGTGAACGTCGTTGCGTGCGCGTGAGTGGCAGTACGTTTCGAAGCGTGAGCCGCGCGTCTCGTGCGTATCGTGATATCGTGATGTCTAGGTGGTGGATGGTGGTGTTGCTCGCGGGCGCGGCAGCGGCGGGTGGCCGCCTGCCCCGCACCTCCCCGCCCGCGCCCCCGACGCCTGCGCCCTCTGCGCCCCCGAGGCTGCCCCAGCGGAACCTCACCCTCGCCTCCCG
>NWSH02000323.1:17228540-17241508 GCA_002382865.2 Heliothis virescens | reverse complement strand
TACACTACTCACAAAAATTTAAGGATATTTTTTCATGGACGATTTTCTTATGGGATTTTCAAGAAGCTGTATCTCCAAGGAAAATGATCGTACAGCAAAAAGAAAACCAGGAAATTATAGATTCAAGATTCTAGTTTTCAAATCTATCCATGATTCTTTTTTTAAATCACTAGTTTTGGAATAACACTAAAGAAATCAAGGAAAGAAAAAAATTACAGATTTTCTTTCAACTTTGGAAAGCTACAAGTTCATAAATATTTTTTTTTTCTTTATCTCACTCCAAAGCTTTTTTTGATATGCGCTTTCATTTGATGTAACCGGTTAGTTTGTACGATGATTTTCCAAGGAATTATTGTCAATCAAAGCAAAAACGATCTCGTTCTCTTTGTTTATCAATAACTCTGTAAATAATGATCGAATAGAAAATCTAAGCAGAGTTTTGAAATCTACACAAAATTTCCATTAAGGAACCATGGATAGATAATGGCAGTACTACTTTTTTTGGAGTAATATCTTCGTTTGATAAAAGGTCAAAGAATGACATATTGAAGGATATTTGGAATACTTGCTGTAATTTTTGATGCGATGGGTGAACGAAGGATATCGGAGTTAATTTTGTAACATTAAGATATCCTGGAATAGCCCTGAGAAATTCAAACCACTGCGATTTGTTTTTCTTGAGGTTCGGAGGCTTTAAACTGTCAGTTATCGCAAAAAATGTCAATTCTGAACAAGTTACCAATTCATACCGATTTTTCCAGTAAAATCTTTTTTTTTTACTCCATAATCTTTATTAATTCGATCAAAATAGAAAATTAATCGAAGAGAAGATTTTTTATAAAAAAAAGAAATTGTAAGTAAACAAAAAAAAATCACAACCTTGTTTTTTATTTTGTCTACATTTTTTGCCCGTAAACGAGCACAGTAAGAAATAATTTCTATCAAAATTCATCTTTTCACGTGCCTCGTCGGAGTTATGCAACAAATGTGACTCGCGTAATTACTCCTTTTCAGAAGGGATAAAAGTTAAGTGAGAAAAAACATTGCAAAAAAACTGAATATTTGTAACGAGAATTCCCCATTCGATGAAATAAATTAAAATTTTAGAGTAAAACTTNGGAATATCCCTGAGAAATTCAAACCACTGCGATTTGTTTTTCTTGATGTTCGGAGGCTTTAAACTTTCAGCTATCGCAAAAAATGACAATTCTGAACGAGTTACCAATTCATACCGATTTTTCCAGTAAAATCATTTTTTTTTACTCCATAATCTTTATTAATTCGATCAAAATGGAAAATTAATCGAAGAGAAGATTTTTTACAAAAAAAAAAGAAATTGTAAGTAAAAAAAAAAAATTCACAACTTTTTTTTTATTTTGTCTACATTTTTTTGCACGTAAACGAGCACAGTAAGAAATCATTTCAATCAAAATTCATCTTTCACGTGCCTCGTCGGAGTTATGCAACAAATGTGACTCGCGTAATTACTCCCTTTCAGAAGGGATAAAAGTTAGGTAAGAAAAAACATTGCAAAAAAACGGAATATTTGTAACGAGAATTCACCATTTGATGAAATAAATTTAAATTTTTGAGTAAAACTTAATTTAATTGGAAAAATCGGTATGAATTGGTAACTTGTTCAGAATTGACATTTTTTGCGATAGCTGAAAGTTTAAAGCCTCCGAACATCAAGAAAAACAAATCGCAGTGGTTTGAATTTCTCAGGGCTATTCCAGGATATCTTAAGGTTACAAAATTAACTCCGATATCCTTCGTTCACCCATCGCATCAAAAGTTACAGCAAGTATTCCAAATATCCTTCAATATGTCATTCTTTGACCTTTTTTCAAACGAAGATATTACTCCAAAAAAAGTAGTACTGCCATTATCTATCCATGGTTCCTTATTGGAAATTTTGTGTAGATTTCAAAACCCTGCTTAGATTTTCTATTCGATCATTATTTATAGAGTTATTGATAAACAAAGAGAACGAGATCGTTTTTGCTTTGATTGACAATAATTCCTTGGAAAATCATCGTACAAACTAACCGGTTAAATCAAATGAAAGCGCATAAAATTTTCAAAAAAAGCTTTGGAGTGAGATAAAGAAAAAAAAAATTTATGAACTTGTAGCANAAAAGTAGTACTGCCATTATCTATCCATGGTTCCTTATTGGAAATTTTGTGTAGATTTCAAAACCCTGCTTAGATTTTCTATTCGATCATTATTTATAGAGTTATTGATAAACAAAGAGAACGAGATCGTTTTTGCTTTGATTGACAATAATTCCTTGGAAAATCATCGTACAAACTAACCGGTTAAATCAAATGAAAGCGCATAAAATTTTCAAAAAAAGCTTTGGAGTGAGATAAAGAAAAAAAAAATTTATGAACTTGTAGCATTCCAAAGTTGAAAGAAAATCTGTATTTTTTTTCTTTCCTTGATTTCTTTAGTGTTATTCCAAAACTAGTGATTTAAAAAAAGGATCATGGATAGATTTGAAAACTAGAATCTTGAATCTATAATTTCCTGGATTTTTTTTGCTGTACGATCATTTTCCTTGGAGATACAGCTTCTTAAAAATCCCATAAGAAAATCGTCCATGAAAAAATATCCTTAAATTTTTGTGAGTAGTGTAATAACCTCGCAATAAATTATAAAGTTTCTTTATTAAAATCGAAAGAAATCGGATGTTTTCTTGAAAACGTGAATTTATTCACGACCAGAGAAAAGTATTGCAATAATGAAGCTGTAGATAGAATATTTCATTATTGTCAAAGTCAAAATCATTTATTGAAAGTAGGCTAATTAGATTAGCACTATTTACCGTCAAATTTTACAAAGGACAGCACCCCCAAAAAGCGCCCCCCATTCACCACTTCCTAGTGTTATGGTTGGAAAGAAGAAGTGGTGATGAACAAACTTCCCAACTTCTTCATCTTATCGTGCACACCTAATACTGATTTACAAAGTACTTCTCGACACAACAGCTCATAACCTTACAGTTAACTAGCAAATTTTGGTAGTTTTTGCTTAAAACACATTATAATCAAGAACATATTTGGATAACATCATTGTTATTTTACCTCTTATACGTAAAAATATCAGCTTTTATGAAAGTTTCATCCACGGATTGTTTACCTAATAGCTCTCTAGATGGCGCTGTAGACGTTTCCTGAATCGCGCTATGGTTTCGTTCACAAATCTGACTAAGACCTCCACGCGATGAGTACCATAGTAGTCATTTTTGGAGATGTAGAATTTTTGAAAAGGCCATGTTCTTGTGACAGGCCTTATAAACTGGTTAAAAACAATATATGCTGTATAGCAGAAGCCTTTGCCAGAACTGAGCTGAAATGCCCTTCTGCCTCTACAATAACTCAATGGGGGTTTTCTTATGCAAGATCATTTCTTTAATTTATAGGAATTTATCTAGCCTTTAAGCATTAATATCTATTACGGGTATGTAAGTGTTAGCAAATAATTTCAGTTATTATTATACAAATGTTACGAAGTTTCAAAAGAAGCGAACAAAACACATATCAGGCGATGTAATTATTTTATAAATAATATATTAAACTACTTCCTGCTCCTGGATAAAACGTAGCCTATCATGATATTCTGATACCTACAATGTTATTATAATAACCTCGCAATAAATTAAAAAGTTTCTTTATTAAAACGTGAGAAATCGGATGTATTCTTGAAAACGTGAATTTATTCGCGACCAGAGAAAAGTATTGCAATAATGAAGCTGTGGATAGAATATTTCATAATTATCAAAGTCAAAGTCAAAAGCATTTATTGAAAGTAGGCTAATTAGATTAGCACTTTTTCACGTCAAATTTTACAAAGGACAGCACCCCCAAAAGCGCCCCCCATTCACCACTTCCTAGTGGAAAGAAGAAGTGGTGATGAACAAACTTCCCAACTTCTTCATCTTATCGTGCACACCTAATACTGATTTACAAAGTACTTCTCGACACAACAGCTCATAACCTTACAGTTAACTAGCAAATTTTGGTAGTTTTTGCTTAAAACACATTATAATCAAGAACATATTTGGATAACATCATTGTTATTTTACCTCTTATACGTAAAAATATCAGCTTTTATGAAAGTTTCATTCACGGATTGTTTACCTAACAGCTCTCTAGATGGCGCTGTAGACGTTTCCTGAATCGCGCTATGGTTTCGTTCACAAATCTGACTAAGACCTCCACGCGATGAGTACCATAGTACCTAGTCATTTTTGGAGATGTAGAATTTTTGTAAAGGCCATGTTCTTGTGACAGGCCTTATAAACTGGTTAAAAACAATATATGCTGTATAGCAGAAGCCTTTTCCAGAACTGAGCTGAAATGCCCTTCTGCCTCTACAATAACTCAATGGGGGTTTTCTTATGCAAGATAATTTCTTTAATTTATAGGAATTTATCTAGCCTTTAAGCATTAATATCTATTACGAGTATGTAAGTGTTAGCAAATAATTTCAGTTATTATTATACAAATGTTACGAAGTTTCAAAAGAAGTGAACAAAACACATATCATGTGATGTAATTATTATATAAATAATATTTTTAACTACATCCTGCTCCTGGATAAAACGTAGCATATCATATTATTCTGATACAATGTTATTATAATAACCTCGCAATAAATTAAAAAGTTTCTTTATTAAATCGTGAGAAATCGGATGTATTCTTAAAAACGTGAATTTATTCACGATCAGAGAAAAGTATTGCAATAATGTAACTGTAGATATAATATTTCATTTGGTTCTCATTCATTTATTCACATATTTTTATATTTTTAAATATTTTATAAATACATATAAAAAAAACAAAACATTTCATAATTATTATCGTGCACACCTAATATTTTCCAACTACTTCTTGACACAACAGCTCATAACCTCACAGTTAACTAATTATGGTAATTTTTGCTTAACACACATTATAATCAAAAACATATTTAGATAACGTCATTGCTATTTTACCTTTTATACGTAAATATCAGCTTTTATGAAAGTTTCATCCACGGATTGTTTACCTAACAGCTCTCTAGATGGCGCTGTAGACGTTTCCTGAATCGCGCTATGGTTTCGTTCACAAATCTGACTAAGACCTCCACGCGATGAGTACCATAGTAATGATTTTTGGAGATGTAGAATTTTTGAAAAGGCCGTCTTGTGACAGGCCTTATAAACTGAATAAAAACAATATATGCTGAATAGCAGAAGCCTTTGCCAGAACTGAGCTGAAATGCCCTTCTGCCTCTGGCATAAAAAAAATAAAACCCCCATTAAGTTCATTTTAGAACTAAATATGGGTTTTCTTATGCAAGATCATTTCTCTTCAAAACTTAAATATAATGACATATAAATAAGATGTATGTATATGTATAAGACTTGCGAGTGTGAATTTGCAAATAATTTTAATAAAGTATTAAGATGCAAATGTCACCAGAAATAAAAAATACACTGCAATTAATGTAATTGTATCTCTCTAAATATAATTTTAACAATAAAATATATTTTTAATGCTTCAGCTAGCAGTTTCACCCACTTCCTGATGGAACTTCTTCGTGCATCTGCGTAAAACGTAGCCTACAGTGTAAGTCTGATATTCTAAGCTATAAAACTCGTTCAGCTGATTACCAGTGATCGGAACTTGGATGCTATTTGAGATGATATCACTAATATGGATATGACCATATTCCCGGGATTTTAAGTAATTGATTCTGGTAATTGTGTTTAGCATTAAAATTTATTCTTTTTTAAAAGTCATCAAATAGATGAATGTAAGCATTTCGTTTTTTTTTTTTTTTTTTATATAGCATTTCTTCTAATGAGACCCGTTTTCCTTGGTCACGGCATCACGTGTGAATGGCTGGACCGATTTCACAAATTCTTTTTTTGTTGTATTTCTTATTACTGGGAGAAGGTTCTTACGGAAAAAAATATTAAGAAAATCTCAGAAATATTGAAAAATATACATTTAATTTTGCATATTTTAAAAACGCGCGTAATGAATTGTTTGTTTGTTTTTGTATCTGACTTTATACCTATGAAACGTATAATCCCCGAGAATTTAAATCCCGGGAAAAAATATACATAAAAAATAGTAAAACGAATTTTAGGTCATCATATCCATACTTTTGATAGTAATAGCATCCAAAATTCCGATCTTTGCTGATTACACGTGAAATAGTAATGTGCATAGGTACACAATACACATACTCGTACATACCTATATATATACATCACAAAGAACCTACGCTAAAATAATGAAGTAAATATCACATTAACCTACTTATATGGAACGTAATTGCTGACCTAAAAAACTAATTAAATAAAAAAAATAAAAGCAAAAAATCATTTTTTATTCGTCACAATCGTCTACAATACAAAAGATGTTAAAGAATTGACTGTGGGCATACTAAAATAATATTAAAACGAGAATTACTTGTATTAACATACTTTGTTACTAATTTCAATTAACCTAATATTTTTTACTAACCCGGCCGTGTGGCGGCGTCCTAACGCCACCTACTTAGCGAAACAGTTGGCCCATGTTACATGCGCTATCTATTCTATTGCCACTAAGTGTAAACACGGGAAAAGAATAGTACGCCCCACCAGTAGGCGATAAACACAAAGTGTAAACGTTATGAAATGATACACGCGGTGCATTCCGTTTAATTCTACTTTTGTTTATGGAACGCTTTGGGTGTTCTAGAATATTGGTTTTGAATTTTCAAATAGTAACATCTATGTGAGTTCGTTTTTGATGTTGCGCAATGTTATTTTAGTTGTTGAAATACAATACTTTTATCTAATTGATTAGATACAATATTGTTCTTGGTGTAAAAAATGGTCATAGAACAATGAAAAAATGAAATTTAATTTCAGTAAGGAAAAAGGCAAATGACCTCATTTCAGATGACGTTATTAGGTTAATTTAATTGATAATCTAAATTAATCCTAAGTATTAGGTATAACGTATCTAAAAAAACTTGAAATAACATGCGTACATTCTTCTGTAACAGAAAAACCACTAAACGCCCACGCGACCAATAAACGGCGTTCTAAATCAATAATAGTTATATTAGACCGTTAATTCTGCGCAATATATCAGGATCGTAGTTACCAATAAGTGGGCAATAAAAGAGCCAACGTTTTCTGAAAGAAATACGCGGACCACTGATTTATGCGTGGATAGGAACGCGGCCGCCCCTTTTTCAATAAGGTCTTGATAAGAATCATTGCCTATAGCCGCGTGACGTTCGCCGAGGCATGCAATTAAATAGCTTTTTTACAAGTTTGGTACATGTGATTTTTTGCCTTTTTTTGTAGGTTGAGCCACAATTTTTTAGCACAAAAAAAACTGTTACTGTTTCATTACCTACAGTTATTATATTTTTTTGTATCCATGGTCTTCTATTTACAAGAATTTAAATATGTAGGCCATCACATCAGGCGCGCGCATTCCTCGGGCGTATGAGCGCTGCGTAAGCGTCGCGTCTTGCCGACGTGTGACAGGCGTGCAGCGAGCGCGCGGCGCTCGCCTTTTCTTTTAACCTCTTTCAGTCAAGTCGGTATAATTCGAAACAGTAGCGGGCGGCGGAGATAGAGGTCGAAGATGCCGCGCGCGCCGCTTGAATCTTCACTCTTCATACACGCCGAAGGGCAGCAAAACGCGACGATCACGCGCATCGCCCGCGCCCGAGGATCGCGAACGCCTAATGTGGGGTCAGACAAAATCCTGACGTACGGTTTCGATGTCATTATTTCTACCGGTCCTGCAGTTCTTTGTCAATTTCGTTAGTATAATGTACTCGTAGACGCGCATCACCGTCCGTAAGACCCAAGCGCTGCCGCGCGGAAAAACCCAGCGGAAAATCTACTAATGTAAAAGCCCTGTTTACCTGTGTTATAATGAAAGAGTTGCCTAATTTTAGTGTAAAATCCTTCATAATATCAACACCACGCAAATTAAACTTATAAATAAATAGTTTACCTTGGTCTATCTATCTATCTTTGGTAATTCCAATAACTGCAGATCTGCGACTTGTTAGTATTTTTTTTTTACTTTTTAGTTAGGACCCAGTGGTATTAGTTGTAAGTTTAAGCAATCAATCATTAATCTAGTTTCCTTATTTGTATACCATATAGGTACATTTATACATACATACACATTTTACTGCGTGTAGTACACATCTCATCTAGATGATTCATCGCAGTCAATATTGAGCAGAAATCTACTCGGAACTAACAAATAACAGTGTACTAACAGCGTCCAAAAGCGCATTTACGTAACATTCTCAGTATTAAACCCTTTGAGAATCGGTCGGTAATGCTCTCCCACGAAGCCTTTATTTTCTATCCCTGCATTTCTGGCTGAAAATGACGTAGTTATACCTATCAAAATCGTATTTGAAGTGATGACAGAGAATTTAGCTCTGGGAATATTCGGATTCTATCATTATGACCAGTACCGTTTCTTTGAGGCAATATTAACTGCAACGTTTGGGCCTCATGAACTGCATTTTGTTTTCAAAGTCAAATGTTGTTATTTCAAATAGGCCTTTGCAGGCTCTTATTAAACGTCAAACTAGTTGCATGGTTCCAAAAAGTTGATCCCATAGAGAAGGAGCGGTAAAAACTATTGTTTAAATTACTTATCTATACTAATATTATAAAGCTGAAAAGTTTGTTTGTTTGAACGCGCTAATCTCAGGAACTACGGGTCCGATTTGAAAAATTCTTTCAGTGTTAGATAGCCCATTTATCGAGGAAGGTTATAGGCTACTTTTTATCCGGGTGCGGGTAGTAATTCCCACGGGATGCGAGTGAAACCGCGGGAAAACGGCTAGTGTTATAATAAAGAATCAGGTACCTAAGAAGACGCATTAGGTACAATATTTTTTTGTTCTATTTGTCTTCTCCAGAGTAATTATTTTAGAACAAAATTATTTGAAAACTATCACTCCTTCTTATAGAAATAATAAGCTAAATGGGATGAACCGTTCCCATGAATATGTCTACGTCCAGCCACAGGTTTCTTTAACAAATTGAAACTTTAAAAAATACATTATATTAAACCACCCCGCATTGAGCAAGCGTAGTGATTAACGCTCAATCCTTTTCTGTGTGAGAGGAGGCCGCAGCCCAGCAGTGGGAGGATAAAATGGCTGATAACGAAGTACACAGAATTGTATTATAATTTGTCACATAAAGCCCACAGCGTTAATCTAAACGTTTATACCGAATTCTCGCTTGTGATAGCTGTTTAGAAAAAGAAACAGGAACTTGTTCAACTCTTTTTCTGTACTGTAAATCTATTAAACATCACAAATGCGCCACAGATATCACTATTAATTAGCTATCAGTGGTGATTATTAAACAAAGTATTAATCACTTTGTGCGGCTTAGAGACAAAAAAATACCCTATTAATCAGGTATAACTGTACACTCGAATAACAATTTATCTAGCCCACGCAGAACTTGAAGTGGACTATTAGGCAGTTACATAGCAGCTGATGTGACAGCCATTCAGTCTTGAGCTGAATAATTGAACTTGTGTAGGCTATAAGAATAATTTAATCTGTTGTTTGAATAATACGTAACTATGAATCGTTGAATTGACGTTGTTTAGTTTTGCGAAATGTGGAATCTCTAAGAAAGAACTGGTGGAATCGTAAAATTAATACAGAATACTTAAAAATTATAAATGGAAATACCTACAGCTAATGCGGGAAAACCAAACAACCTAGGTACCAAACATAAAAGTGCATTTGTCAAAACATAAAAGTGAGTAGTTTTAGTAGAACCACAACGAGACTCTAAAAGCCTAGACTCTAAAATAAAGGTTATTTTCTAGTAATGTAGTACAAATTGTGAGCTGCTACTAGTCTTTACATGATCCATAGCTGATTTATTTTTCACAAGTAAATAATTAAATTACTATTTGCTATATTATAGGCCACATGAGAACTCGTGTACCTTAGCATTTAAATAGTATAACAACAATTCACTTTCGATCCGCCATTTTCATCGTAATACTATTGTAATCTCTTTTCATTTAGGTTTATTTAAAAAGATATCGATTGAAATTGATTTGATTTACAAATAATTTGGAACTAACCAGCATTTTCTCAATTTCTTTAAAAAAAATAATGACACTATAACACAATAATTTATGCCCAAATTAGAGTTATATCGGCAGAGGATGTGCTGCCTACTCTGTTATACAGTAGGTTATTGCAGCTAATTCTCTCACGGTGCACTGTAATAATGCTGTTGTAAAGCAATTTTATGCTACTTGGTAGGACGACGTGGAATCGAAATTAATTATTATAAACTATTTTCCCACTATACATATAGGTATAAATGAGTTTTACTTATCTGTGACGTAATTAAAACTAATGTAACTTTTATAAAAATATAAATTAAAGAGGCTCTCGTTAGAGGGTTGGATCAAGCGCTTGATGCGAATAAGTACTCTAATAACTTATGCATTTTATGTGGGGGAGCGAGACACGGTCATAAGACTAGGTTCCACCCGCGGTTTCACCCGGAAAACTACTTCCATCGGCTGAATAAATAAGTGTGCAAAATTATACACCATTTTCTCAACTCTCAGTTCTTAATTCTTTATTGCGTACTATAATGTATACAGGTTGTTGGTATATAGATAATTTAGTCACAATTATGGACCCTGTCGGGCACAGCATAATAATAGTAGGAGAGAGGAGGAAGAGCACTGAGTATTTAGTGTGATATATTTTGTACAGCAGCTAAAACGTGACTGAAGAATAATTAAGGCCAAGAAGCGAGTTATAACTTTTGTTGTAGATAACTATCAGGTACTTTGTGCGGTATTTAATTGGTTTATAATAATGTTTTTTTTACAAAATAGACAATCGCCAATGCAGATGAAATATTTGAAAGTAATTACCATTTAATCAAATACATAACGGTAACCTCCCATTGTTTTTATATCTCGCGTCCATCCGAAGTATTAAACTGAAAACATTTTATTATTATATTTTAATAATAATCTTTATTCTTTTCAATATAATTATAGACACAAAAAACTAAAATTAGAATTCATGATTTCATTACAGCTCTGTTCTTTTTACCACTGCCGAGTGCACAGTGGTATTTTATAATTAATTTTATGAAGCAATGAAAAACACTTTACTTGCTCTTTAAAATATGCTTAATTGAATGCTTAGAAATCCAATTAATACTGCCATAATACAAAAGCAAATAATTACTTTTTTGTCATACGTAATTCTATAAGTCTATATAAAAGAATTTAATATAATCGACTTTATGGCAACTAAATAACTAAATTTTATTTTTTGGTCATTTTCTTAGATTATAAATACTAAGTACTTACAGCAAAAACTACACTTTAATATTTAAAAACTGTGACCCCAGTATATAAGTAATATATATATTTCCAAACTAAATGATCCATCACGATGAAATAAATTGCAAAATTGTCAAAAGTAATTAAACAGCTTCAAAAAAAATACATTTGCGGAAAGAAAATAGCCTCAATTAATAATAAAGATTTTTTTCAACAAAAACCTGTAATTTTTATAATTTTTGCTATAATTGTAAAAAGAAATAATTACGTACAAGAGCGCAATTCGAAGCAATTTTTTTTTCGAAATATCAGTCTATATTTTTTTATATATTTTTTTCTTCGATATGATATCAAGCATAGATCCCTCCATTTCGATATGTGCACATTATATTATCACACTGTACATTCCTAAAATCCAATATATTCACTTTCATTTCTTATTATTTTTCTAAAGCTGCAAAAGTTATCACTTTTTATGAAATCATAACAATTTTCAAAATATAAATATTACAGTTCTTTTTCTTTTGAAATACCAATTTAATTTTTTTATTAAGTTATATGAAGTCTATAAAAAAATATAGGAAGTCGACTTACCCCCTTCGGCCGCCTACGAAACCGAAACTACGTAACTAGTTACGTACGAAGAATTATTTTTCTTGCTACGATACCGGTTTCGTAGAAAGAATATTTTTTCTTCCTACGAAACCAGTTACGTATGAATTTGTTTTTAATTAGGTCCTACCGGAATCATGATGAAAGATCATGGTTCCCAGTAGGTATCACCAGGTGAAAATCGCGTGTTTACTTTTTGAAACTTTTATACCAAAAGCCATCTAGGTCGGTTCAGAGGTTCGATAGGGAAATGCAGGCCGACAGACAGACTAATCTTGTATTTACAAACTTATTAGGAATTATATCTAAAAGAAATATCGTCTATTATTCAAATCTTCAAAATTCAAATATCCTCAAGTAATATATGGCTATATTATTATTCATTATTGCACACTTAATCCATAACATACATTGCGGATACAATAAGTTTATGTACAACGGCGAGCTTAACCCAGAATTGGGTTTTCTTACAGCCAACCTTAAAGCCATAGAGAGATTCAATAGGGGTAGGGTAAATCAAAAGTGCACAACAATAATAAATTATTAGACAAACGCATTAATTATATAACAATAAACTAAACATATACATGTAGTTAAGCTACACAATACATAAACATAATACATATAGAGTATAATATATACATACGAATAAAAAATTCATGGTGATATTAATGATGATGATATTATAAAAAAGATATGGGAGAAACTATTTCAATCAGCATGTTAGTCTGTCTACCTGTGCGTTACCATCTCCCGGTCGAACCCCTTTGGATCTCGATGGCTTTTGGTATAAACGTTTCAAAAAGTAAATATGCGATTTTCACCTGGTGATACCTACTGGGAACCATGATCTTTCATCATGATTCCGGTAGGACCTTATTAAAAACAAATTCATACGTAACTGGTTTCGTAGGAAGAAAAATTATTCTTTCTACGAAACCGGTATCGTAGCAAGAAAAATAATTCTTCGTACG
>NWSH02000323.1:17216730-17227209 GCA_002382865.2 Heliothis virescens | reverse complement strand
AAAAAGTAAATATGCGATTTTCACCTGGTGATACCTACTGGGAACCATGATCTTTCATCATGATTCCGGTAGGACCTTATTAAAAACAAATTCATACGTAACTGGTTTCGTAGGAAGAAAAATTATTCTTTCTACGAAACCGGTATCGTAGCAAGAAAAATAATTCTTCGTACGTAACTGGTTACGTAGTTTCGGTTTCGTAGGCGGCCGAAGGGGACTTACCGACTGCGCGGTGGCTATACGGTGCGTACGTAAAAAGCTCAAACGCGCGGGCACGCCAGCCTTGTCGGGACGTGCAGAGAGCGCGACGGCTTCGGGCAGACTGCGGTGCACGACGCGCGCTGGGCGGGCGGTACTCGCGACACGCCCCACACCCAGAATCACGAAAAAATAGCATTTTCCTACAGTCTAGAAAATTCCAAGAATTTAATATTTTATGAAAACTTTATCTTCCATTTAAATTATATCGTAAATTCTGAGTTTTCTTGCTAACTGTGGTAATGACGATTTTCTGGGAAATGTTTTTGGTAAGACATTTTTATTTTATTTTTTTTTAATTCAGAAAATATCTCCCGATTTCATGGCATAGTATCAGTTAATATACCGTTTCAAATAAAGCTTTTTCTCGGCTTTTTTCAAGAAAAACTCCTTAATCTCATAATTAGTAGTAATTAGCCATACCAGAACATAAGTTACCTTTTCAAAGTAACAAACCCTGAATACTTATCCACTGTAAAAGAATAGTGAAAAAGTATATTTTATAAAGAAGAAAAAAAAATCGAATGAAAAAGAGAGTGACGGAAAATTGAGACGGAAGAAGTGGGCGGGGCACAGGACCACACCCAGTCGCTGAAAATCAGGATTACACGCGAAAACAAATTGATCCAAAGAGGATTTGCAGTTTTTTACTTTTTCCATCCCGCTGCACAGTCATATCTGTACTTTAACTGAAACCAGATAAACGGAGGCACAATATTCCTGACTTTATATTAAAGTATCTATTTTCATTTTTTTATGGTACTAATGCTACATATTATTGGCGATCTGGTTAGAATTCTACGAAATGCTGTCTCGTACGTGAAACTATTAACTACCTATCAGTTGAGAATTCATTATTTTAGATTATGTATGGATTGGAGCGTAGATGAAAAATACTAAAGAAAAATCTATTCTTGTTGTATGTAAAAATGACGAAGTAGCTTTAAATTATTATCAATAATCTGTCACTGGGAGAAGTTATCATATACCTACGTTTCCATTAGAAAGGTGTTTTGTAGTCGTTCTCTCTTGTAATAGTGATAGTGGTGGCCTTTGGTGTACCTTTGATGGCAAGCATATATTTAGAATCTCACTATCGTTTGATAAATCGGCAATGCGTGGTATGAGTCCAAAAACGAACACTGAAGAGGCATAGAGCAGCCCCGCATGTATCAAATGCTAACTTTAACAACAAACCAAAAATTTATTTTAAATGTTCTGGAAAGTCGGTTAAAACCACAATAAATACTGGATTTTTAAGTTGTTTGCACATGTTTGGCAAGCCTTTTCACCTCACATACATACACATGTAGGTATATCTCTCGATTTCGACAAACTCTGTCATCTAGGACATTCATACATTCTGCAGAATTATACAAACTTTGAAACAGCAGGTTCTTTAGCTACGATATTTTGAGGCAACTGCTACGAAAACTGTTCGTAGCAAGTGTGCTACGACTTACTGCGTAGCATTTGATATTACTCAGGGCCGAGTACTGAGGTAAATTTTCATCATTTAACTACGTCAGCTTACTGAAGTTAGTTTTCGCGTTGGCCTCTCTATTTGTTATTGTAATAACCTTCAAAGCAGTACAAAAAACCATAATAACACTTCCTGAGGCCCTGACCGCCGCGCCGGTAGCTTGATCGCGGAGTAAAATAAAAATTTGCATTCAAAAATTAAGATAGTTACGACAGCGACACTATGAAATAATAAATATGCAAACATTGCATAATCCTTTAGATCACTAATCACTAATACTAGTGATCACTAATACGCATGCACTTAGTAAGTATGATCTTCTCAGCTCGGGCATTTGTCCAACAGTGGACGTTTTTAGGACGTGACATCACCATCAGCCTAGCCTTTTCTCAACTATGTTGGGGTCGGCTTCCAGTCTAACATCTGGTTAGACTGGAAGCCAACCCCAGCTGAGAACCAGTGTTTTACCAGCGACTGCCTGTTTTAGGACGTGACGATGAGCCGAGATAGAATCCATTGAAGTACTTTTACACGCATCTTAAATCAATGCAAAACTTTAACTTAATAATCTAATCAAAAATCCCTAACGACCTAGTTGAACAACGATAATAATTGTAATAAAAACGTTGTCATTTATTACTGCAGTGGCTTAAGAGCGGCAATAAAAATGAGAAATTATTTTTAATAATATTGCCGTTACACCCCCTTTCCCGGTGACACGGCACAATATTTTGCCGAAGCTAATACCGACCCTTATGAACGCATTCTTTCGTAGCTAGAGCCCTATAATAGTAGCCAGACTTACTTTACGAGTTTTCGCCACTTTATACCAGATTAAACCTCAGGGAATGTTTATGGAGGTAAATTTTAATTATTAATTATGATATGTTTATCATTAAGTTCATTTTCAATATTAATATTTATTACAGCGTTTAAGTTTACTTGAAATTATTTAATTTTTGGAAGTATTTGTTTTGAGGTTTGTATCACAAAGAAAGTTTGACATGATTTACTCACATTGATACTTGATTGCATCTGTAAAGATTTCATAGTATTATCTAATTTCTGTCATCACAACATCAAAGTCGAAGTCAAAATCTTTTATTTAAATTAGTAATTGGAGAAGTTATATTAGCACATCTTCACCCCAAAAACTTCAGCCCTACCAGCTTCCTAGTGTTATGGCTAGAAAAGGCGTAAAAAATTTAGCAGCACATTACAATTTTACAATTATTTCATTAAAATGTTTACTATATGAAAACATACTTTTTTTTTAAATACATCGATTTTTTTTCCACTTCAGATCTGCCATTTGCAAAAACGAATTCAGCATTCCACAATATCCACACAAAATAAAGTACACAAATGACAGTAGGTTGGCCAATAATAATCAGATGTCGGCCGATTGGCAATAAGCCTCACAGAACATGCGGTAATGTTAATTGAGATCGTGTGAGGAGCTCGTAATGCTACACAGTGGTCTTACAGCCTCGCGATACATTGGTGGTCTAATCGCCGCTACAATCATGACAGCACTTACCACAATACTCACGGCGGTTACCTTCCACCACCATTGATTACACAATTGAATAAACAACATTAACATTCGGCTCGGTACGTACCCACGTCAATCTCCGNGAGAGCGCGACGGCTTCGGGCAGACTGCGGTGCACGACGCGCGCTGGGCGGGCGGTACTCGCGACACGCCCCACACCCAGAATCACGAAAAAATAGCATTTTCCTACAGTCTAGAAAATTCCAAGAATTTAATATTTTATGAAAACTTTATCTTCCATTTAAATTATATCGTAAATTCTGAGTTTTCTTGCTAACTGTGGTAATGACGATTTTCTGGGAAATGTTTTTGGTAAGACATTTTTATTTTATTTTTTTTTAATTCAGAAAATATCTCCCGATTTCATGGCATAGTATCAGTTAATATACCGTTTCAAATAAAGCTTTTTCTCGGCTTTTTTCAAGAAAAACTCCTTAATCTCATAATTAGTAGTAATTAGCCATACCAGAACATAAGTTACCTTTTCAAAGTAACAAACCCTGAATACTTATCCACTGTAAAAGAATAGTGAAAAAGTATATTTTATAAAGAAGAAAAAAAAATCGAATGAAAAAGAGAGTGACGGAAAATTGAGACGGAAGAAGTGGGCGGGGCACAGGACCACACCCAGTCGCTGAAAATCAGGATTACACGCGAAAACAAATTGATCCAAAGAGGATTTGCAGTTTTTTACTTTTTCCATCCCGCTGCACAGTCATATCTGTACTTTAACTGAAACCAGATAAACGGAGGCACAATATTCCTGACTTTATATTAAAGTATCTATTTTCATTTTTTTATGGTACTAATGCTACATATTATTGGCGATCTGGTTAGAATTCTACGAAATGCTGTCTCGTACGTGAAACTATTAACTACCTATCAGTTGAGAATTCATTATTTTAGATTATGTATGGATTGGAGCGTAGATGAAAAATACTAAAGAAAAATCTATTCTTGTTGTATGTAAAAATGACGAAGTAGCTTTAAATTATTATCAATAATCTGTCACTGGGAGAAGTTATCATATACCTACGTTTCCATTAGAAAGGTGTTTTGTAGTCGTTCTCTCTTGTAATAGTGATAGTGGTGGCCTTTGGTGTACCTTTGATGGCAAGCATATATTTAGAATCTCACTATCGTTTGATAAATCGGCAATGCGTGGTATGAGTCCAAAAACGAACACTGAAGAGGCATAGAGCAGCCCCGCATGTATCAAATGCTAACTTTAACAACAAACCAAAAATTTATTTTAAATGTTCTGGAAAGTCGGTTAAAACCACAATAAATACTGGATTTTTAAGTTGTTTGCACATGTTTGGCAAGCCTTTTCACCTCACATACATACACATGTAGGTATATCTCTCGATTTCGACAAACTCTGTCATCTAGGACATTCATACATTCTGCAGAATTATACAAACTTTGAAACAGCAGGTTCTTTAGCTACGATATTTTGAGGCAACTGCTACGAAAACTGTTCGTAGCAAGTGTGCTACGACTTACTGCGTAGCATTTGATATTACTCAGGGCCGAGTACTGAGGTAAATTTTCATCATTTAACTACGTCAGCTTACTGAAGTTAGTTTTCGCGTTGGCCTCTCTATTTGTTATTGTAATAACCTTCAAAGCAGTACAAAAAACCATAATAACACTTCCTGAGGCCCTGACCGCCGCGCCGGTAGCTTGATCGCGGAGTAAAATAAAAATTTGCATTCAAAAATTAAGATAGTTACGACAGCGACACTATGAAATAATAAATATGCAAACATTGCATAATCCTTTAGATCACTAATCACTAATACTAGTGATCACTAATACGCATGCACTTAGTAAGTATGATCTTCTCAGCTCGGGCATTTGTCCAACAGTGGACGTTTTTAGGACGTGACATCACCATCAGCCTAGCCTTTTCTCAACTATGTTGGGGTCGGCTTCCAGTCTAACATCTGGTTAGACTGGAAGCCAACCCCAGCTGAGAACCAGTGTTTTACCAGCGACTGCCTGTTTTAGGACGTGACGATGAGCCGAGATAGAATCCATTGAAGTACTTTTACACGCATCTTAAATCAATGCAAAACTTTAACTTAATAATCTAATCAAAAATCCCTAACGACCTAGTTGAACAACGATAATAATTGTAATAAAAACGTTGTCATTTATTACTGCAGTGGCTTAAGAGCGGCAATAAAAATGAGAAATTATTTTTAATAATATTGCCGTTACACCCCCTTTCCCGGTGACACGGCACAATATTTTGCCGAAGCTAATACCGACCCTTATGAACGCATTCTTTCGTAGCTAGAGCCCTATAATAGTAGCCAGACTTACTTTACGAGTTTTCGCCACTTTATACCAGATTAAACCTCAGGGAATGTTTATGGAGGTAAATTTTAATTATTAATTATGATATGTTTATCATTAAGTTCATTTTCAATATTAATATTTATTACAGCGTTTAAGTTTACTTGAAATTATTTAATTTTTGGAAGTATTTGTTTTGAGGTTTGTATCACAAAGAAAGTTTGACATGATTTACTCACATTGATACTTGATTGCATCTGTAAAGATTTCATAGTATTATCTAATTTCTGTCATCACAACATCAAAGTCGAAGTCAAAATCTTTTATTTAAATTAGTAATTGGAGAAGTTATATTAGCACATCTTCACCCCAAAAACTTCAGCCCTACCAGCTTCCTAGTGTTATGGCTAGAAAAGGCGTAAAAAATTTAGCAGCACATTACAATTTTACAATTATTTCATTAAAATGTTTACTATATGAAAACATACTTTTTTTTTAAATACATCGATTTTTTTTCCACTTCAGATCTGCCATTTGCAAAAACGAATTCAGCATTCCACAATATCCACACAAAATAAAGTACACAAATGACAGTAGGTTGGCCAATAATAATCAGATGTCGGCCGATTGGCAATAAGCCTCACAGAACATGCGGTAATGTTAATTGAGATCGTGTGAGGAGCTCGTAATGCTACACAGTGGTCTTACAGCCTCGCGATACATTGGTGGTCTAATCGCCGCTACAATCATGACAGCACTTACCACAATACTCACGGCGGTTACCTTCCACCACCATTGATTACACAATTGAATAAACAACATTAACATTCGGCTCGGTACGTACCCACGTCAATCTCCGACGCACCACGAAATAGGGCAAGCGCGTCATAACAAGCCATGAAATGTTATATGATATAGTGGCGGTGTCACACACGAGGTAATTTCTGAACAAGAGACATATTTTCGTAAGGGAGGACAATCCGGGCTGCGGTGACGAGGCTTGGAATGCAACACGATTATGAAACGCCATTTGTCAAGTTTTTATTGGGCACCCTTGAGCACCGTCTATTGTGGTGAACCCTCTACCCCGCGCCGGACCCTCACCGACTCGATGTTAATTCATAATTTTTATAACTTGTTAACATTTTGTGGATTACAAGGGCGCCGCGTAAACCGCGATTACTGTTTAATTAAATTTTATCCACCTTTCTTTAGATGAGCTACTTAAAATGTCGCGGGTATTGGGTAAAACTCTGATGTTTTAATCGTTTATCCATGAAATGTGTTCATTTGTTATTCAATATCAGTGTCTTATGTATTTTCTGAAATCGTCTGTGTTCTTGCATACATCAATCATCTGTGACTTTATTGACTACTCCATAAATTCATATTTATTATGGAGTAGTCAATAAAAAGTCATGTAATTAAACTTTACTTACACATCAGATCGCACAAATCAATGAACATTTTGTAATAATAACTGTCAAAAGTTGATCAGTTTGATTGGCGTTGATATTAAATCGCAGGGCGCCTGGCGGGCGGTTCCGGCTGTGCATCCATATTTCTCACCCGACTGATCAAAGCGAGGCAGCCACAACAAACGCGCACTTTAATATCAGCCGCTTAACCCTCCACGTACTGCGTGCAAACAACTATTAAATGTAAGTGTGCAATGATGAGACTTTAAAGTGAATTCAAATACGTGTGCATTTTATAATTTTTCGGGTGTTTTTTTATTCAAATAATAATGTTGGAGAGAGAAGGTAAAATGTCTTAAACTGTTTTATGCACCAAAAGTTTGAATACCTTTACAAATGGATCTCCTAAAGTGTAAAATGTGTCAACAATTTTTTTTGTTATAAGGTTACAGAAAAAGTCATATAGATAATTCTCTTAAATATATTTTTATTAAGAAGAAACGGAATATGGATAAGGAAAAAATAAAGAAAAATGCATTTTAACTGGATATGAAAAACTTTAATGTTCACTAAGTGACTAAATATCTTACAACTATTTTGTTAATCAATGACCAACACTGAACAGAACATGTTCAATTTATGTTCATTAAAAACTGAAAAAAAGTAGTAAATAAAGTTTTTTCGAATTTTTCTTATACATATTTACATTCTGTAATGTAATCGACAATGGATGATGATGATACTACCTACTTTATAAAATATTTATTTATTGTAGGTACAACAAATAAACTGTTATCTATCTATTACAAATTATTTTAGAAAAACTGGGAAAAAAATCGAAGTGTACTTCTGGTATGATTTTTATAGTGAACAATTGTGCACTATCGAAATGAGGAAATAATTTGTTGATTTATTTAATCGTGTAAAAAAAAACCATTTCTACAAAAGAACGAGATCTGACGTGTTATTTGTGGGTTAAAGCTGATATTTTGAAAAAATATATATTTATTTTTAATTGCAGCTCGAGGATGTTAAATATAGTTGATTTTTTTAAATGGTTATGGCACCGGGATTACTACATATAAAAAAAAACGAAAAAAAAACATTTAGATATTTTAAAATATGTTTTCCCTCATTTCAAAATGCGCGCATCACACTCACGCTGCATGTAAATGAAAAACATAATTGTATCATTAAGTTACAGGAATCATGATATAGGGTATCATACCTATAATAACGCTATAAATGCGACTTATAATATATACTAAATCACATTTTTTTTTAACCAAACCTATCTATGACGAGATTCCACAATAATTTTTCGTGAAAAATATGTAAGTACGACAAAATGTGTACGCGTGTCGGCGCGTGTCCGCTTACTGCGGAAATCAATATCTTATCTATCTGTGGATTTGGTTACTAGAGATAGGAATTTTACATTACTTGTATGGAGCTACTGTCAAAATTCAATCTCTAGTAAGCAAATTTACAGATAGATAGGTTATTGGGAATGGCCGTTGGACGTAGACATGGAACATTTTTTTACATACTGGTGAAATCCCCTCTTTATATTAAAAAGACAATACCTTAAACCAGGGCTGTCCAAACTACGGCCGTTGTATGCGGCCCGCGTCGATTTCGATTTCATATAAAAAATGTAATCAATGATCAACGATTATTTTGATCCTTGCAAATGGAAGGACATCGAACTTGCTGCTCAAGATCGAAAGGAGTGGAAAAATCTTCTGCCAGCCCTATGTCCCTGATGAGGGATAACAGGATGACATCATCATCATCATCACAAGTGGCCCGTGATCGTGTTTAGTCTGGACAGCCCTGCCTTAGACATTCAACCGCCATTTTTAATTTATCAAACCTTGTTTAAACGCGTTTCTATATAATAAACAGTAAATATAACATAGACTGCAGATGCATTTACTACCGTTATAGAGACAAATGTAGGTATAATGCTGTCTTGAAAAAAATCAGTCTCGCTCGATAAATCAATCTATATAGTTTTCTATATAGTAAATATGTATGCAAGAGAAAAAAATGTAGAAAGACAAAAAAAAATCAACGGATGTTATTTTTTGAACGGTAGAAGTGCTACATTTGTAGATAACATATACAAGCTGATTTGCATCCTGGTCAAACAGGAGGTTGTCACAAAAAACATAAATAAATCAACTGAAACTACGGGAGACGGGAAATGCTTACAGTGACGACAGAATTTCAGAATTAATTAAACAAAATCGTAGGTAAAATCAATCTGCTCGTCAATCCGTGTCGCTTGCGTTTGCAAAAGCGCAGCGCGGTTATAAGGCTACTAACACAATCGCCGCATTCAAATACGGCTGGTATACACTGGCAGATTTCGGTAAATAAAAAAAACTTACTCATTTTATTGTTTATTTGGTTCGAGAATCATTAACATAACTACGTTCTTGGATTTTACTAGGATGCAAATCAACAGTTTGTATTTATGTATGAATTAGATAGTAAAGTACAAAAAATATTTAGTAACTACTTAAAAAGTATATTTTAAATAGTATTCAGAAGCACGACGCCATAGGTCTCAAAATAATACAAATGAGACCTTCTGATATTCTTAGGGAAACTAGCTCTTAAGATAGCACGCTACAAGTTTATAACCCACAGTTATTATATAATTAGAAGAAAATAATGGTCTGACTATATTATGGGTAGATTGGCCCATTTAACTATATCGATAACTATCCATAACCGATGGGTTATAGGTTATCAAATCACCAATTTGACCAATGTCAAATTAGCGTTTGATAACTGTTTTTGGCCCGGTTAACGTTGTATTTAAATGGTGCAACTCACCGTTAAATATTGTATAGGAGATCGGAAGATGTGATTACAACTTAACTTGTAGGTAGTTTTTAATAAATCTCATAATGTAACTAACATATTTCACTACCCCTTGATACCTGAAACAAATTTAAATAACCGAAGTAAAGTCTTACTAATAATATAATTATAATTGCGTAAGTGCAATTACTGCTGCTGTTTAAAGAAAAATTGCTACACGAATAGGCTAAGAGCATGAGAAAGGATGTTTTATAAGCTATACTCTGTTCACGATAACGTTAGAAAAAAGAGGCTCGCAGAAGCAGGAGTACGATACCTTTTGTTTCAAGTTAAGTTCAAATAATTTTAATGGTACAATGGAGATGACAGGTGACTAATTTTATTCGGTCAGTCATCGTCCTCTGTTAATGATGATAATGAAGAAGTTCCACCAACGTTAAAAATAACTTTTCAATGACATTACCTATTATACCATCAAGTTAACAGTTAACAAAACTTTTCCTCTTCTTTAATCGTATTAGCAATGCAAGATTGCCATTTGTCTGTCGTAATATATGTTAGTGCTTGAGGATTACCGCTTCACTTCCTCTGATTTAAACGATTTATTATTTCGGGCAATAATAACA
>NWSH02000323.1:17189915-17209013 GCA_002382865.2 Heliothis virescens | reverse complement strand
AGCCTTTGCCAGAACTGAGCTGAAATGGCCTTCCATGAAATGGTTTTCTTATGGAAAAATATTACTTTAATTTATAGGAATTTATTTAGCCTTTAAACATTAATATCTATTACGAGTATGTAAGTGTTAGCAAATAATTTCAGTTATTATTATACAAAGGTTACGAAATTTCAGAAGAAGTACCTAAACAAAACACATATCAGGTGATGTAATTATTTTATAATATATTTAACTACTTCCTGCACCTGGGTAAAACGTAGCATATCATGATATTCTGATACAATGTTATTATAATAACCTCGCAATAAATTAAAAAGTTTCTTTATTAAAACGTGAGAAATCGGATGTATTCTTGAAAACGTGAATTTATTCACGATCAGAGAAAAGTATTGCAATAATGAAGCTGTAGATAGAATATTTCATAATTATTATCGTGCACACCTAATATTTTCCAACTACTTCTTGACACAACAGCTCATAACCTCACAGTTAACTAATTATGGTAATTTTTGCTTAAGACACATTATAATCAAAAACATATTTAGATAACGTCATTGCTATTTTACCTTTTATACGTAAATATCAGCTTTTATGAAAGTTTCATCCACGGATTGTTTACCTAATAGCTCTCTAGATGGCGCTGTAGACGTTTCCTGAATCGCGCTATGGTTTCGTTCACAAATCTGACTAAGACCTCCACGCGGTGAGTACCATAGTAATGATTTTTGGAGATGTAGAATTTTTGAAAAGGCCGTCTTGTGACAGGCCTTATAAACTGAATAAAAACAATATATGCTGAATAGCAGAAGCCTTTGCCAGTTCTGAGCTGAAATGCCCTTCTGCCTCTGGCATAAGAAAAAGAAAACCCCCATTAAGTTCGTTTCAGAACTTAATGGGGGTTTTCTTATGCAAGATCCTTTCTCTTCAAAACTTAAATATGACTTATAAATAAGACTTGCGAGTGTGAATTTGCAAATAATTTTAACAAAGTATTATGATGCAAATGTCACGAAGTTTCACCAGAAATAAAAAATACACTGCAATTAATGTAATTATTTAATGAAATATTTTTCACACAACACAATCAATCACCCGAAACGGCGAACGCTGAATGAGAAAGTATGTCGTAAGAAAATTTCTAATAATGTTGCTATCACTGCAAAATCTGCATTAAATCTGGCGTTATGGATGACGTTTCGTGTTTCCCCGTTTTTCTTCATGGCCCCAATCACCCTAAATCACAAAGAACCTAAGCTAAAATAATGAAGTAAATATCTCATAAACCAACTTATATGGAACGTAATTGCTGATCTAACAAACTAATTAAATATAAAAAAATAAATCCGACCTAACAAACAAACATAGTTAAACATACCAGTTATATATTCATTTCCTACTAATTCTGAAAACCATCAAATTGAAAATATTATTTCAATAAAAGGAATAGTCAAAGCTAATTTATCCTTATTGTAATTCCAACAATAAAAGATATACTTATATATTTTTTTATCACACAACATGAAGTCAAGTCACGTAAAGTTCATATCATTTTCGTCGATGCATGTGTACAATACAAAAGGTGTTAAAGAGTTGCCTGTGGGCAACTATGGGCATACTAAAATAATATTAAAATGAGAATTACTTGTATTGACATACTTTGTTACTAATTTCAATTAACCTAATATTTTTTACTAAGCCGGCCGTGTGGCGGCGTCCTAACGCCACCTACTTAGCGAAACAGTTGGCCCATGTTACATACGCTATCTATTCTATTGCCACTAAGTGTAAACACGGGAAAAGAATAGTACGCCCCACCAGTAGGCGATAAACACAAAGTGTAAACGTTATGAAATGATACACGCGGTGCATTCCGTTTAATTCTACTTTTGTTTATGGAACGCTTTGGGTGTTCTAGAATATTGGTTTTGAATTTTCAAATAGTAACATCTATGTGGGTTCGGTTTTGATGTTGCGTAATGTTATTTGAGTTGCTGAAATACAATACTTTTATCTAATTGATTACAATATTGTTCTTGGTGTAAAAAATGGTCATAGAACAATGAAAAAATGAAATTTAATTTCAGTAAGGAAAAAGGCAAATGACCTCATTTCAGATGACGTTATTAGGTTAATTTAATTGATCATCTAAATTAATCCTATCTAGTAGCATAGTAGCAAGTAGCTTAATAGCAAGTAGCATATCTAAAAAAAACTTGAAATAACATGCGTACATTCTTCTGTAACAGAAAAACCACTAAACGCCTACGCGACCAATAAACGGCGTTCTAAATCAATAATAGTTATATTAGCCGTTAATTCTGCGCAATATATCAGGATCGTAGTTACCAATAAGTGGGCAATAAAAGAGCCAACGTTTTCTGAAAGAAATACGCGGACCACTGATTTATGCGTGGATAGGAACGCGGCCGCCCCTTTTTCAATAAGGTCTTGATAAGAATCATTGCCTATAGCCGCGTGACGTTCGCCGAGGCATGCAATTAAATAGCTTTTTTACAAGTTTGGTACAACTTTTTAGCACGAAAAAAAACTGTTACTGTTTCATTACCTACAGTTATTATACATTTTTTTCTAAGGTCTTCTATTAACAAGAATTTAGAGATGTAGGCTATCACATCAGGCACGCGCATTCCTCGGGCGTATGAGCGACGCAGCCGCCGCGTACGCGCTGCGTAAGCGTCGCGTCTTGCCGTCTTGTGTGACAGGCGCGCAGCGAGCGCGCGGTGCTCGCCTTGTCGTTCAACCTCTTTCAGTCAAGTCGGTATAATTCGAAACCGTAGCGAGCGGCGGAGATAGAGGTCGAAGATGCCGCGCGCGCCGCTTGAATCTTCACTCTTCACACACGCCGAAGGGCAGCAAAACGCGACGTTCACGCAGCGAGTTTGCGACTCGCGCGCATCGTCCGCGCTACCCACACGCCTGAGGATCACGAACGCCTAATGTGGGGTCAGACAAAATCCTGACGTACGGTTTCGATGTCATTATTTTTACCGGTCCCGTAGTTCTTTGTCAATTTTGTTTGTACTCGTAGACGCGCGTCACCGTCCGTAAGACCCGAGCGCTGCCGCGCGGAAAAACCAGCGGAAAATCTACTAGTGTAAAAGCGCTGTTTACCTGTATTATAATGAAAGAGTTGCCTAATTTTAGTGTAAAATCCTTCATAATATCAACACCACGCAAATTAAACTTGTAAATAAATAGTTTAGCATGGTCTTACCCTCATCTTTGGTAATTTCCAAAATTCAAACAACTGTAGGTCTACGATTTGTTAGTTACATTTTTTGCTTTTTAGTTTGGACCGAATCATATTAGTTATAAATAGGTACTCTATATTGTTAATTTCTTCAGAGTTACTTTGAAAAAAAATATAAATTATCTAGGTACCTACACAAAAAAAATGTAGGTACTTTATACTAACAATCATTAAGCCAGTTTCCTTATTCTGTATATCATATATATCTACATTTTAACTGCATGTAGTACACATCTCATTTTAGATGATCAGTCAATATTGAGCAGAAATCTACTCGGAACTAACAAATAACAGTGTACTAACAGCGTCCAAAAGCGCATTTACGTAACATTCTCAGTATTAAACCCTTTGAGAATCGGTCGGTAATGCTCTCCCACGAAGCCTTTAGGTATTTTCTATCTCTGCATTTCTGGCTGAAAATGATGCAGCTATATCAAAATGGTATTTGAAGTGATGACAGAGAATTTAGCTTTGGGAATATTCGGATTCTATCAGTAGGTACCGTTTCTTTGAATAGCAATATTAACTGCAACGTTTGGGCCTCATGAATTGCATTTTGTTTTCAAAGTTAAATGTTGTTATTTCAAATAGGCCTTTGCAGGTTCTTATCAAAAGTCACACTAATTGCACGGTTCCAAAAAGTTGATCCCATAAAGAAGAACCGGTAAAAACTATTGTTTTAAACTAGGTACTTATCTATACTAACATTATAAAGCTGAAGAGTTTGTTTGTTTGAAAGTGCTAATCTCAGGAACTTCGGGTCCGATTTGAAAAATTCTTACAGTGTTAGATAGCCCATTTATCGAGGAAGGCTATAGGTTACTAAGGCTATAAGGCTTTTTATCCGGGTGCGCTGAGTAGTTTCCACGGGACGCGGGTGGAACCGCTGGCAGAAGCTCGAGTTATTATAAAGAATTAGGTCCTAAGAAGACGAGTACAATATTTTTTGTTCTATTTGTCTTCTCCAGAGTAATTATATTGGATCAAAATTATTTGAAAGCTATCACTCTTTGTTATCGAAATAATAAGCCAAATGGGATGAACCGTTCCCATGAATATGTCTACGTCCAGCCACAGGTTTCTTTAACTTTTAACTTTAAAAACAACAATATATTAAACTACCCTTATTGAACCAGCGCAGTGACTAACGCTCAATCCTTCTGTGTAAGAGGAAGACGCAGCCCAGCAGTGGGACGATAAAATGGCTGATAATGAAGTGCACAGAATTGTATTATAATTTGTCACATAAGGACCACAGCGTTAATCTAAGCGTTTATACCTGCGAAGAGAAGAAACTCGAGAACCAGAGAATATCGAGAAGGAGAGTAAAATTCTCGCTTGTGACAGCTGTTTAGAAAAAGAACAGAAACTCGTTCAACTCTTTTTCTGTACTGTAAATCTAATAGACATCACAAATGCGCCACAGATATCACTGCTAATCAGCTATCAGTAGTGTAATACCTAATCAGCTGCAAGACCCCATGTTTGGGAACACAAATAATGCAGTTTCTTTAATAAAAAGCCGTTATAAAATCGTTGCATATAAAGAGAGAACGTATTATCTATCATAACGTCAGCAATTAATATGTGAAATTATTAAACAAAGTATTAATCACTTTGTGCGGCTTAGAGACAAAAAAAGGGTCGAAAATAGCCTGAATTGCTTCGAGAAAAGGATGGTATGGCCGTGCCGCTTTTTCTGCTTGACTTGGCGGGGGCACTGCCGTGCCGCCTGATACCCTATTAATCAGGTATAACTGTACACTCGAATAACAATTTATCTAGCCCACGCAGAACTTGAAGTGGACTATTATGCAGTTACATAGCAGCTGATGTGACAGCCATTCAGTCTTGAGCTGAATAATTGAGTACGCATTTAATCTGTTTGAATAATACGTAACCACGAACCGTTGAATAGACGTTGTTTAGTTGTTTTGCGAAATGTGAAAAGTCTAAGAAAGAACTGGTGGCATCGTAAAATTAATACAGAATACTTAAAAATTATAATTGGAAATACCTACAGCTAATGCGCGAAAAACCAAACAATCTAGGTACCAAACATAAAAGTGCATTTGTTAAAACATAAAAGTGAGTAGTTTTAGTAGAACCACAACGGGACCCTAAAAGCCTAGACTCTAAAATAAAGGTTATTTTCTAGTAATGTAGTACAAATTGTGAGCTACTACTAGTATTTACATGATCTTTTTTTTTTTTTATTAGCCTTTTTATTGTCCCACCCACTGCTGGGCACAGGCCTCCTCTCACACGGAGAAGGATTGAGCGTGATCATGATCTATAGCTGATTTATTTTTCACAAGTAAATAATTATTAAATTACTATTTGCTATATTATAGGCCACATGAGAACTCGTGTACAGACCTTAGCATTTAAATAGTATAACAACAATTCACTTTCTATCCGCCATTTTCATCATAATGATATTGTAATCTCTTTTCATTTAGGTTTATTTTAAGAGATATCGATTGGAATTGATTTGATTTACAAATAATTCGGAAGTAACTGGTTTTTTCAAAAAAAAATTTATAAAAAATAATAACTATAATAAATGCACAAATTAGAGTTATATCGGCAGAGGATGCGCTGCCTACTCTAATATACAGCAGGTTATTGCAGCTAATTCTCTCACGGTGCACTGTAATAATGCTGTTGTAAAGCAATTTTATGCTACTTGGTAGGACGACGTGGAATCGAAATTAATTATTATAAACAATTTTTCCACTATACATACAGGTTTAAATGAGTTTTACTTATCTGTGACAAAATTAAAACTAATGTAACTCTTATAAAAATATAAATTAAAGAGGCTCTCGTTAGAGGGTTGGATCAAGCGCTTGATGCGAATAAGTACTCTAATAACTTATGCATTTTATGTGGGGGAGCGAGACACGGTCATAAGACTAGCTTTCACCCGCAGTTTCACCCGGGAAACTACTTCCATCGGCTGAATAAATAAGAGTGCAAAATTATACACCATTTTCTCAACTCTCAGTTCTTAATTCTTTATTGCGTACTATAATGTATACAGGTTGTTGGTATATAGATAATTTAGTCACAATTATGGACCCTGTCGGGCACAGCATAATAATAGTAGGAGAGAGGAGGAAGAGCACTGAGTATTTAGTGTGATATATTTTGTACAGCAGCTAAAACGTGACTGAAGAATAATTAAGGCCAAAAAGCGAGTTATAACTTTTGTTATAGATAACTATCAGGTACTTTATGCGGTATTTAAACGGTTAATAATAATGTTTTTTAACAAAATAGACAATCGCCAATGCAGATGAAATATTTGAAAGTAATTACCATTTAATCAAATACATAACGGTAACCTCCCATTGTTTTTATATCTCGCGTCCATCCGAAGTATTAAACTGAAAACATTTTATTATTATATTTTAATAATCTTTATTATTTTCAATATGATTATAAACACAAAAAACTAAAATTACAATTCATGATTTCGTTACAGCTCTGTGCTTTTTACCAATGCCAAGTGCACACTGGTATTTTATAATTAATTTTATGAAGCAATGAAAAACTCTTTACTTACTCTTTGAAATAATTAAAATATGCTTAATTGAATACTTAAATCCAATTAATACTGCCATAATACAAAAAAAATATGACTTTTTTGTCATACGTAATTCTATAAGTCTATATAAAAGAATTTAATATAATCGACTTTATGGCAACTAAATTAAATTACCATCCTACAATTGAGTTAAAATAGGTGAATTAATTTTTATTGTTTGGTCCTTTTCTTATATTATAAATACCACTAAGTACAGCAAAAAATTACACTTTAATATTTAAAAACGTCAAGTTAAATTCATAAAAATATTAGAAATTTTATGGAATTTAAAAGAAAACTATGACATCAGTGTATAAGCAATACTTTTAAACTAAATGATCCACCACAATGAAACAAATTGCAAAACAATTAAAAGTAATTATACAGCCTCGAAAAAAAATTGTGGAAAGAGAATGGCCTCAATTAGTAATAAAGATTTTTTTTAGTAAAAATCTGTAATTTTTATATATTTTTATTTTTAAAAAGAAATCATTACGCACTGGGGCGCATTTAAGAAAACTTTTTTTTTCAAAATATAACTGCTTATTTCTTTTTTCTTTAATGTAATATCAAGCATATATCCTTCTATTTTAATACCTGCACTATATTTTGTCATTATATATTGCACTGTACATCCCTAAAATCGAATTTATTCACTTTCAAAACCTATATATTTCTAAGGCTACAAAAATTATCACTTTTCATATAAACGGTAACAATTTTCCAAATTTTAAAATATTACAAATAATTTTTCTTTTGAAATACCAATTAAATTTTTTTATTAAGTTATATGAAGTCTAAAAAAATATAGGAAGTCGACTTACCGACTGCGCGGTGGTTATGCGGTGCGTACGTAAAAAGATCAAACGCGCAGGCACGCCAGCCTTGTCGGGACGTGCAGAGAGCGCGACGGCTTCGGGCAGACTGCGGTGCACGACGCGCGCTGGGCGGGCGGTACTCGCGACACGCCCCACACCCAGAATCACGAAAAAATAGCATTTTCCTACAGTCTAGAAAATTCCAAGAATTTTATATTTTATGAAAACTTTATCTTCCATTTAAATTATATCGTAAATTCTGAGTTTTCTTGCTAACTGTCGTTCTGGAAAATATTTTGGTGTGATATTTTTATTTCAATTTTTTTTTAATTCAAAAAAAATCTCCCGATTTCATGGCGTAGTATCAGTTAATACACCGTTTCAAATAAAGCTTTTTCTCTGCTTTTTTCAAGAAATACTCCTTAATCTCATATAATTAGTAGTAATTAGCCATACCAGAACATAAGTTACTTTTTCAAAGTAACAAACCCTGAATACTTATCCACTGTAAAATAATAGTGAAAAAGTATATTTTATTAAGAAGAAAAAAAATAATGAAAAAGAGGGTGACGGAAAATTGAGACGGAAGAAGTGGGCGGGGCAAAGGACCACACCCAGTCGCTGAAAATCAGGATTACAGGCGAAAACAAATTGATCCAAAGAGGATTTGCAGTTTTTTACTTTTTCCATCCCGCTGCACAGTCATATCTGTACTTTAACTGAAACCAGATAAACGGAGGCATAATATTCCTGGCTTTAAACTAAAGTATCTTTTTAATTTTTTATAGTGCTAATATTACATTATTGGCGATCTGGTTAGAATTTCACGAAATGCTGTCTCGTACGTGGAACTATTAACTACCTATCAGTTGAGAATTCATTATTTTAAATTATGTATATGATTGGAGCATAGATAAAAAATACTAAAGAAAAATCTATTTTTGTTGTAAAGATGGCGAAGTTGCTTTAAATTATTAATGATCTGTCACTGGGAGAAGATAAAGATAAAGAGAAAATTGTGGGTAGTGGTAGTTTTTTTTGGTGGTAAGCATAATTATATTTATGATCTCACTACTGTTTGATAAATCGGCAATGCGTGACAGATAATGTGCTATGAGTCCAAAAAACGAACTGAAAGGCCTGTAGCGGCCCCGCATGTATCAAATGCTAACTTTAACAACAAACCGAAAATTTATTTTAAAGGTTCTGGAAAGTCGGTTAAAACCACAATAAATACTGGATTTTTAAGTTGTTTGCACATGTTTGGCAAGCCTTTCACCTCACATACATACACATGTAGGTATATCTCTCGATTTCGACAAACTATAATCTAGGACAGTCATACATTCTATAGAATTTCACAAACTTTGAAACAGCAGGAACTTTACCTGCGATATTTTCGAGGCAACTGCTACGAAAACTGTTCGTAGCAAATGTGCTACGACTTACTGCGTAGCATTTGATATTGTTCAGGGCCGGGTATTGAAGTATATTTTCATCATTTAACTACGTGAGCTTACTGAAGTTAGTTTTCGCGTTGACTCTATTTGTTGTTGTGATAACCTTGAAAGCAGTACTAAAAACCATAATAATACTTCCTGAGGTCCTGACCGCCGCGCCAGTAGCTTGATCGCGGACTAAAATAAAAGTGTATTTTGCATTCAAAAATTAAGATAGTTATAGATACGACAGCGATACTATGAAGTAATAAATATATACATTGCATACTCTTTCTAAAACATGCCGGCAGAACCAGTGGTACAGACAACAGCAAGTCACGGTACGCGAATCTTTCTAATTTTACCAATCGAACAATTACCTTCCACTATTGTGATAAGGTTGAAAATCTATTGCAGAAATTTGACAGATTGTGGTAACTTGATGTGGTGTCCTCTGTACAAAAGGGCAAAACAACATCGTCCCGTCCCAACGGGTAACTTCACCTGATCATGGTGCTCCATGCTGACTAACTGCGGAATTCAATATTCTGTCTATCTCTGGATTTGCTTACTAGAGATAGGAATTTGACTTTACTTGTATGGGGCTAATGTCTTTTATCCCTAGTAAGCAAATCCAGAGATAGGTAGATTATTGGGAACAGCCTTAAGAGGCGAGGCTCTGGTGGCCTACTAGGTGGTACAAGCACGCATGGGACCCAACTGGGATATTAAATGGCCTGCTCGGAGATTAGCAGCAGCATCTCTGAAGCTAAAAAATATCTCAAACTGTAATCACTAATACGCATGCACTTAGTAAGTATGAGCAAATCTTCCCAGCTTGGGCATTTGTTCAACAGTGGACTGTTTTAGGACGTAACATCATCATGCCTAGCCTTTTCCCAACTATGTCGGGGTCGGCTTCCAGTCTAACCGGATGCAGCTGAGAACCAGTGCTTTACCAGCGACTGCCTGTTTTAAGACGTGACGATGAGCCGAGATAGAATCCATAGAAGTACTTTCCAACATGTTGAAAATCAATGTAAAATCTTTACTTAATAATCTAATCAACAAACCCTAACGACCGAGTTGAACAACTATAATAATTGTAATAAAAACGTTGTCATTTATTACTGCAGTGGCTTAAGAGCGGCAATAAAAATGAGAAATTATTTTTAATAATATTGCCGTTACACCCCCTTTCCCGGTGACACGGCACAATATTTTGCCGAAGCTAATACCGACCCTTATAAACGCATTCTTTCGTAGCTAGAGCCCTATAATAGTAGCCAGACTTACTTTACGAGTTTTCGCCACTTTATACCAGATTAAACCTCAGGGAATGTTTATGGAGGTAAATTTTAATTATTAATTATGATATGTTTATCATTAGGTTCATTTTCAATATTTGCTATTTATTATAGCGTTTAAGTTTACTTTAAATTATTTAATTTTTGGAAGTATTTTTTTGAGGTTTGTATCACAAAGTGTGAAGACATGATTTATTCACATTGATACTTGATTGCATCTGTGTCGACTAAACCTGTAATTCTGTAAAGATTTCATAGTATTAACTAATTTCTGTCACCACAATTTCAAAATCGAAGTTAAAATCTTTTATTTAAATTAGTAATTGGAGAAGTTATATTAGCACATCTTTACCTACCCCAAAAACGTCAGCCCTACCAGCTTCCTAGTGGTATGGCTGAAAAAAGCGTAAAAAACTTAGCAACACAACTGTCTATTACACTTATAATTATTTCATTTAAATGTTTACCATATGAAAACATATATATTTTTAAATACATCGATTTTTTTCCACTTCAGATCTGCCATTTGCAAAAACGAATTCAGCATTCCACAATATCCACACAAAATAAAGTACACAAACGACAGTAGGTTGGCCAATAATAATCAGATGTCGGCCGATGGGCAATAAGCCTCACAGAACATGCGGTAATGTTAATTGAGATCGTGTGAGGAGCTCGTAATGCTACACAGTGGTCTTACAGCCTTGCGATACATTGGTGGTCTAATCGCCGCTACAATCATGACAGCACTTACCACAATACTCACGGCGGTTACCTTCCACCACCATTGATTACACAATTGAATAAACAACATTAGCATTCGGCTCGGTACGTACCCGCGTCAATCTCCAACGCACCACGAAATAGGGCAAGCGCGTCATAACAAGCCATGAAATGTTATATGATATAGTGGCGGTGTCACACACGAGGTAATTTCTGAACAAGAGACATATTTTCGTGAGGGAGGACAATCCGGGCTGCGGTGACGAGGCTTGGAATGCAACACGATTATGAAACGCCATTTGTCAAGTTTTTATTGGGCACCCTTGAGCACCGTCTATTGTGGTGAACCCTCTACCCCGCGCCGGACCCTCACCGACTCGATGTTAATTCATAATTTTTATAACTTGTTAACATTTTGTGGATTACAAGGGCGCCGCGTAAACCGCGATTACTGTTTAATTAAATTTTATCCACCTTTCTTTAGATGAGCTACTTAAAATGTCGCGGGTATTGGGTAAAACTCTCGATGTTTTAATCGTTTATCCATAAAATGTGTTTATTTGTTATTCAATATCAGTGTCTTATGTATTATTTTCTGAAATCGTCTGTGTTCTCGCATCAATCATCTGTGACTTTATTGACTACTCCATAATTTCATATTTATTATGGAGTAGTCAATAAAAAGTCATGTAATTAAACTTTACTTACACATCAAGATATTCGTACAAATCAATGAACATTTTGTAATAATAACTGTCAAAAGTTGATCAGTTTGATTGGCGTTGATATTAAATCGCAGGGCGCCTGGCGGGCGGTTCCGGCTGTGCATCCATATTTCTCACCCGACTGATCAAAGCGAGGCAGCCACAACAAACGCGTACTTTAATATCAGCCGCTTAACCCTCCACGTACTGCGTGCAAACAACTATAAAATGTAAGTGTGCAATGATGAGACTTTTAAATGAATTCAAATACGTGTGCATTTTATAATTTTTCGGGTGTTTTTTTATTCAAATAATAATGTTAGAGAGAGAAGGTAAAATGTGTTAAACTGTTGTATGCAACAAAAGTTTGAATACCTTTGCACATGGATCTCCTAAAGTGTAAAATGTGTCAACAATTTTTTTTCCTGATATAAGGTTACAGAAAAAGTCATGTAGATAATTCTACTAAACACGTTTTTTATTAGGAAGAAACGTTAAATAAGGAAAAAAAAAAAAAAAATGCATTTTAACTGGATATGAAAAACTTTAATGTTCACTAAGTGACTAAATATCTTACAACTATTTTGTTAATCAATGACCAAGACTGAACAGAACATGTTCAATTTATGTTCATTAAAAAACTGAAAAAAAGTATTAAATAAAGTTTTTTTCGAATTTTTCTTATACATATTTACATTCTGTAATGTAATCGACAATAGTTGATGATGATGATACTACCTACTTTATAGACTATTTATTTATCGTACAAACAAATCAATTGTTATCTATCTATTACAAATTATTTTAGAAAAACTGGGAAAAAAAATCGTAGTGTACTTTTGGTATGATCTCTATAGTGAACAACTGTGCACTATCGAAATGAGGAAATAATTTGTTGATTTATTTTATCGTGTAAAAAAAAGAAAAACCATTTCTACAAAAGAACGAGATCTGACGGGTTATTTGTGGGTTAAAGCTAATATTTTGAAAAAATATGTATTTATTTTCAATTGGAGCTCGAGGATGATGAATTATAGTTGATTTATTTAAATGGTTATGCACCGGGACCACTACATATATAAAAAAAACGAAAAAAAAATCATTTAGACATTTTAAAATATGTTTTCCCTCATTTCGAAATGCGCACTTCACACTCACGCTGCATGTAGGTAAATGAAAAACATAATTGTATCATTAAATTACAGGAATCATGATATAGGGTATCATACCTATAATAACGCTATAAATGCGACTTATAATATTATACTAAACCACATTTTTTTTTTTAACCAAACCTATCTTATGACGAGATTCCACAATATTTTTTCGTGAAAAATATGTAAGTACGACAAAATGTGTACGCGTGTCGGCGCGAGTCCGCTTACTGCGGAAATCAATATCTTATCTATCTGTGGATTTGGTTACTAGAGATAGGAATTTGACATTACTTGTATGTCAAAATTCAATCTCTAGTAAGCAAATTTACAGATAGATAGGTTATTGAGAATGGCCGTTGGACGTAGACATAGAACATTTTTGTACATACTGGTGGAATCCCCTCTTTATATTAATAAGACAATCCCTTAATCCAGGGCTGTCCAAACTACGGCCGTTGTATACCCGCATCGATTTCGATTTCATATAAAAAATATAAGTAATCAACGATCAACGATTATTTTGATCCTTGCAAATGGAAGGACATCGAACTTGCTGCTCAAGATCGAAAGGAGTGGAAAAATCTTCTGCGAGCCCTATATCCCTGATGAGGGATAACAGGATGACATCATCATCATCATCACAAGTGGGCCGTGATCGTGTTTAGTCTGGACAGCCCTGCCTTAGACATTCAACCGCCATTTTTAATTCATCACTACGCCGTAACCTTGTTTAAACGCGTTTCTATATAATAAACAGTAAATATAACATAGACTGCAGATGCATTTACTATCGTTATAGAGACAAATGTAGGTATAATGCTGTCTTAAAAAAATACAGTCTCGCTCGATAAATCAATCTATATAGTTTTCTATATAGTAAATATGTATGCAAGAGAAAAAAATGTAGAAAGACAAACAAAAATTATCGGATGTTATTATTTGAACGATAGAAGTGCTACATTTGTAGATAACATATACAAGCTGTTGATTCATCCTGGTCAAACAGAAGGTTGTCATAAAAAACATAAATAAATCAACTGAAACTACGGGAGATGCCTACTACAGTTTCGACGGTATTTCAGAACTAATTAAACAAAATCGTAGGTAAAATCAATGCGCTCGTCAGTCCGTGTCGCTTGCGTTTGCAAAAGCGCAGCGCGTATAAGGCTACTAACACACGCGCCGCATTCAAATACGGCTAGTATACACTGACGGATTTCGGTAAATAAAAAAAACTTACTCATTTTACTGTCGAGAATCATTAGCATAACTACGATCTTGAATTTGACCAGGATGCCAAACCACAGCTTTTATTTGTGTATAAATTAAACAGTAAAGTACAAAAAATAATTTTGTAACAACTTAAAAAGTATATTTTAAATAGTATTCAGAAGCACGACGCCATAGGTCTCAAAGTAATACAANACTGTGCATCCATATTTCTCACCCGACTGATCAAAGCGAGGCAGCCACAACAAACGCGTACTTTAATATCAGCCGCTTAACCCTCCACGTACTGCGTGCAAACAACTATAAAATGTAAGTGTGCAATGATGAGACTTTTAAATGAATTCAAATACGTGTGCATTTTATAATTTTTCGGGTGTTTTTTTATTCAAATAATAATGTTAGAGAGAGAAGGTAAAATGTGTTAAACTGTTGTATGCAACAAAAGTTTGAATACCTTTGCACATGGATCTCCTAAAGTGTAAAATGTGTCAACAATTTTTTTTCCTGATATAAGGTTACAGAAAAAGTCATGTAGATAATTCTACTAAACACGTTTTTTATTAGGAAGAAACGTTAAATAAGGAAAAAAAAAAAAAAAATGCATTTTAACTGGATATGAAAAACTTTAATGTTCACTAAGTGACTAAATATCTTACAACTATTTTGTTAATCAATGACCAAGACTGAACAGAACATGTTCAATTTATGTTCATTAAAAAACTGAAAAAAAGTATTAAATAAAGTTTTTTTCGAATTTTTCTTATACATATTTACATTCTGTAATGTAATCGACAATAGTTGATGATGATGATACTACCTACTTTATAGACTATTTATTTATCGTACAAACAAATCAATTGTTATCTATCTATTACAAATTATTTTAGAAAAACTGGGAAAAAAAATCGTAGTGTACTTTTGGTATGATCTCTATAGTGAACAACTGTGCACTATCGAAATGAGGAAATAATTTGTTGATTTATTTTATCGTGTAAAAAAAAGAAAAACCATTTCTACAAAAGAACGAGATCTGACGGGTTATTTGTGGGTTAAAGCTAATATTTTGAAAAAATATGTATTTATTTTCAATTGGAGCTCGAGGATGATGAATTATAGTTGATTTATTTAAATGGTTATGCACCGGGACCACTACATATATAAAAAAAACGAAAAAAAAATCATTTAGACATTTTAAAATATGTTTTCCCTCATTTCGAAATGCGCACTTCACACTCACGCTGCATGTAGGTAAATGAAAAACATAATTGTATCATTAAATTACAGGAATCATGATATAGGGTATCATACCTATAATAACGCTATAAATGCGACTTATAATATTATACTAAACCACATTTTTTTTTTTAACCAAACCTATCTTATGACGAGATTCCACAATATTTTTTCGTGAAAAATATGTAAGTACGACAAAATGTGTACGCGTGTCGGCGCGAGTCCGCTTACTGCGGAAATCAATATCTTATCTATCTGTGGATTTGGTTACTAGAGATAGGAATTTGACATTACTTGTATGTCAAAATTCAATCTCTAGTAAGCAAATTTACAGATAGATAGGTTATTGAGAATGGCCGTTGGACGTAGACATAGAACATTTTTGTACATACTGGTGGAATCCCCTCTTTATATTAATAAGACAATCCCTTAATCCAGGGCTGTCCAAACTACGGCCGTTGTATACCCGCATCGATTTCGATTTCATATAAAAAATATAAGTAATCAACGATCAACGATTATTTTGATCCTTGCAAATGGAAGGACATCGAACTTGCTGCTCAAGATCGAAAGGAGTGGAAAAATCTTCTGCGAGCCCTATATCCCTGATGAGGGATAACAGGATGACATCATCATCATCATCACAAGTGGGCCGTGATCGTGTTTAGTCTGGACAGCCCTGCCTTAGACATTCAACCGCCATTTTTAATTCATCACTACGCCGTAACCTTGTTTAAACGCGTTTCTATATAATAAACAGTAAATATAACATAGACTGCAGATGCATTTACTATCGTTATAGAGACAAATGTAGGTATAATGCTGTCTTAAAAAAATACAGTCTCGCTCGATAAATCAATCTATATAGTTTTCTATATAGTAAATATGTATGCAAGAGAAAAAAATGTAGAAAGACAAACAAAAATTATCGGATGTTATTATTTGAACGATAGAAGTGCTACATTTGTAGATAACATATACAAGCTGTTGATTCATCCTGGTCAAACAGAAGGTTGTCATAAAAAACATAAATAAATCAACTGAAACTACGGGAGATGCCTACTACAGTTTCGACGGTATTTCAGAACTAATTAAACAAAATCGTAGGTAAAATCAATGCGCTCGTCAGTCCGTGTCGCTTGCGTTTGCAAAAGCGCAGCGCGTATAAGGCTACTAACACACGCGCCGCATTCAAATACGGCTAGTATACACTGACGGATTTCGGTAAATAAAAAAAACTTACTCATTTTACTGTCGAGAATCATTAGCATAACTACGATCTTGAATTTGACCAGGATGCCAAACCACAGCTTTTATTTGTGTATAAATTAAACAGTAAAGTACAAAAAATAATTTTGTAACAACTTAAAAAGTATATTTTAAATAGTATTCAGAAGCACGACGCCATAGGTCTCAAAGTAATACAAATGAGACATTCTGATATTCTTAGGGAAACTAGCTCTTAAGATAGCACGAGTATACAAGTTTATAACCCACAGTTATTATATAATTGGTCAGAAGAAAATAATGGTCTGACTATATTATGGGTAGATTGGCCCATTTAACTATGACAATAACCAGACCATAACCCATGGGTTATCAAAGTATAGGTTATCAAATCACCAATTTGACCAATGTCAAATTAGCGTTTGATAACAGTTTTTGGCTCGGTTAGCGTTATAGTTAAATGGTGCAACTTACCGTTAAATATTGTATAGAAGATCGGAAGATGTGATTACAACTTAACTTGTAGGTAGTTTTTAATAATCTCATAATGTAACTAACATATTTCACTACCCCTTGATACCTGAAACAAATTGTAAATAACTGAAGTAAAGTCTTACTAATAATATAATTATAATTGCGTAAGTGCAGTTACTGCTGCTGTTTAAAGGAAAATCGCTACACGAATAGGCTAAGAGCATGAGAAATGATGTTTTATAAGCTAGTTTTACACCAAAACAAATGGACGTTTAGGTAACCCACTTAGGCAAGAAAAAAAAATCGCCACACCTTCAGCTTTTGAAGCTGATTGAAAATTGATTTAATTTATCCATACTATTACAGAGAAATATATGTATAATAAGTAACATATAATGAACTAACAATTTAACCGACAATTTACTTACCAATTAAACACCAAGTTAAGTTGTCCATACCGTTTCATCTACAAAATACGCCTTTTCTTCTGTGGGGGTTCAGTTTTAGGTTCGTTGGGGGGGCTGGTAGTCACAATGTTGACGATCTTGTCGGCAATAGCGCGAATGTACCCGGTACTGGAGCGAACCATGCGGGCAAGCTTAGTCGAGGGGGTAGCTAGGGGATAGTCCATGTACTTTATCGACGCCGCCACCACTCCCGCGCATAAATGTAAATTGTACAAGCTAAATGTGGTTAAACCTGCAAAAAAACGACAAATTCTATACTATAGCGATCTTATACTTATTATTCTTATTTAAAAAAAACGACAAATTCTATACTATCGCGATCTACTTAATACTTATTGTTCTTATTTTTGTTTGAGGTTAACAATATTTCAATTTATCTATACTAATATTATAAAGAGGAAAACTTTGTTTGTTTGGTTGTAATGAATAGGCTCAAAAACTACTGGACCGATTTTAAAAATTCTTTCACCATTCGAAAGCTACATTATCTACGAGTGACATAGGCTATATTTTATCCGGGTACGGGCAGTAATTCCCACGGGATGCGAGTGAAACCGCGGGAAAACGGCTAGTTTTTTAATAAAGTTTGACTGAAATATTACGCTTTAGCTTCTGCCAGCGGTTTCACCCGTGTACCGGGGAACTACTCCGCGCACTCAGATAAAAAGTAGCATAAAGCCTTCTTTGATAAAAAGGCTATCTGAATGAATGATGCATTGAATGACTTTTTAAATCGGACCAGTAGTTAGATTACCGCGTACAAGTAAACAAACAAGCAAACTCTTCAGCTTTATAATATTAGTGTAGTTTAAATTTGATCAGTAGGCCTTGGGAGCTTTGTAAAATTTAAACAAATAGGTAGATATTATATGGATCCTGTTTAAAACAAGTTAAACCCAGGACTTCTTATATAATACTAGCTTCTGCCAGCGGCTTCGCCCGCTTCCCGAGGGAACTATTTCCTGTACCCGGATAAAAAGTAGCCTATGTCCTTTCTCAAGTTCCAAACTATGTCTGTACCAAATTTCACACAAATCGGTTCAGTAGTTTAGGCGTGAAGAAAAGACAGACAGACAGACAGACAGACAGAGTTACTTTCGCATTTATTATAATATATTATATATATTATAATATATTAGTTTGGAAGTTTGGATAGTTTGGATAATTCACTTACACACACTAGCCGAGGATGACGAGGAGCCCGGCGTGTTGGACATGCTCCGAAGCCTCAAATGCTTATCTATGTCATAGCGATGGTACTCCGCTAAGTTCATCACCATGCCCACAGCTCGCAACATCGTGTTCTCCTCTACACCTAGGCGCCTCATAAGGAACTCTGATATCTCCAGAGTCGTCCATAATGGAATACGGTAATCTGAAAACGGTGGGGTATATACAGACAACAGCAAGTCACGGTACCCGAATCTGACAAATTTTACCAATCGAACATTAACCT
>NWSH02000323.1:17174022-17185809 GCA_002382865.2 Heliothis virescens | reverse complement strand
TTCGGTCAGTGGGTCATCTTAGGGGTTCCAGTAGAAATTAAAGATATTCAAGATATGATAATAAATAATCGCAAAACTAACTTAGAAATACACCGTCATCCAAAGAAAATACATGTGGCCAGTTACACATGTTCCAGATAAAGTTATTGATAGCTATCTTATAGATAATTCCGTGAAAACGAAATCAAAATTAAAAGCATTTCTATGGAACTATTTTTCTGATAGCTATGTATGGTGGAACTTGAAACTGGCCGCTACAAGGTCAACCAGGTCATCTTAGGGGCGGACACGATATAATACTTAAATAGTAATAAGATTGGTAGGTATACCTTCTTCCTCGTGTTCTCTTAGTAATGCTTCGAGCCATTCTGAAGTTACGTAGGATTCCAGATCCTTGTAATCATACATTCTTGAACACATCCTAATAAAAATATGTCTAAGAACCGAGCACCGAGAATAACCGAGAAATACAAAGCCTTAACGATCCCCGTGACTTGGCACATTAATTGTAAACCGATAGTGGGTAGAAGTTTATTTGTTGCCGCCATCATCCATCAATAAATGACCACAGACAATTATAGGCTATTTGTTTTATTCGATCCTGTGTGTACACCATAGAAACGAAACGTAATTAGGGCTTAAGAATTTAAAAATTAAACGTTTCTTTTCCCTATTTTTACTTTGTCACTTAAATTACACGGATTGAAAACCTTATGCAAATAATGTTAATAACTTAACAACATAAATTCCATGAAAACGCTTTTTTGATAAAATTGAATTATTTTGTCATTTCATTACACACTATTTCAGAACTGACACAATGCGCTCAGTCAAGCCTGTTCTTATTTCAAATTGATTGTCAAAAAAAAGTTATTCTTTCTTTTTAAATGAGCTGTTCTATTTCACCAGTATTGTTATTTTATAAAAAAAAGTTTTTAGCTCTTCGTTATGCAAAAATGAATGTAATTTTAGTAGGAGTTTTTAGATTTAATTTGTTAATATCTCTTAATATATATTTTTATAATCTTGTCAATAAGTGTAAGTATTGTTATTGTAATACTTTGAACATAAATAAATAAAATAACTTGGCGATTGAAGTAAGAAAAAAATATATTTAAAGTTAGTTTTTTTTTCCTTTCTAAACATCTTGTTGATTTTATTGAGATAGGCGTTCAGAAACAAAGCATAATTCGATACGTCAGTATCACCTGCTCACAATACTTTCAAAGATAGACAACAGCAGCTGAACATTTCACCTCAATCAATATTTTCGTTGTTGCTGGCGTATTTCAACGTTTTCGGACTTCAGTCACTTTTGATACAAAATATCATAGCAATTATGAATATTGTGCTAACCCAGCCGTATTCTAGCCGTAGCTTTAAGAAATCATACCAAACAATAAAAATGTATGTAAGCGGTCCAATTGAGAACCTCCTTTTGGGGAAGTCGGTTAAAAAGCAACATTTACGAGGACTTCGGCAGTAATGGTTCGTCTCCGATTTTCATGAACAAAAATTTAAAAAATCACCCTTTTCAAATTGGAAATTGAATTGACACACAACAAAGACTTGTTTTAAGTTCCGACATATTGGCAGGCCTACCGGCCAAGCGTCAGCTACTGCATACTTCTGTATTGATCTAATTCCACCACCATACTGTATATAAAATATGTATACTGTATACCTTTATTCCATTTTACTGCATCTGGCTGAAATGTTAAAGTAAATGTTTAGTTCAATTTGGAGTCGCCGTGAAGTTCCCGCCGTAGGTAACTACCTAAAGCTGCATATGTGTGTGTGCCCGTGTCCAAGCCGCTAAGCTCATACGAAAGACATTACAAAAGGAAAATAAGTAAAATGGTCGTATGGAAGTGGGCGTGGCGTCAGAAAGGCGGTTTATTTTTCTCGTAAACTCCGCCCAGTGGAAAGAGTGAGACCCGCCCTCGCGCCATTACTTCGCGATCCACGTAAAACCGAGATATCTGCATTCAAATATTGCTACAGCTATTCCCTTATTGATCGCGCTTTTTCATATTACTGGCTTAGCGTTAAAAGCTAAAACCATCTGACGTACTCAAAGACACATAATCTAGGATGTTTTTACACATCGAAAAAATATCACTATGGTATATCTTTAACAATTATGTTTTAAAGTGCAGAAATCATAAAATGTTTGCAAATCTGACATTAATATTGGAACTAAGGGTGGCCTCGGGGAAAAGGTTACGACATCATGGGGCATCCCCGTTACGGCTAATACTTAATTCTTTGATCACACAATATTATCTTCAACATCACATTTTAAATACCTAAAATCGCAACATTCAAACCGGACTTCTAATTAATCTGAGCAATAAGGTTTCATTAAAATTATCCCTGGCCAGCAGTATTTGAATATGGAACCTCGAAAAAAAAACGACGTCATAATATTCACCAAAAAGTTTTCACAAAGACAAACCTTTCTTGAAAATCACCAGGATACAATAAAAAAGAAATAAGACAGGAACCGACACTGGTATGATCATTTTATTTTTTTGTAATATTAGTCAAAATTCAATGAAATTAATCATTATAAAATCTATTGTAGTTTGCAAGGTAAGATTGACAGTAACGATTGTATAACTCATGTTATTTCTACAGATGATACTGCATAATTGTTTCTGAATGGACTTATACAAGGGATTGCAATTGCCTATTAATAGCTTGTAAGGGTACTCCCACACTGCTGTTAGAAAATGTTTACTTACGTTAGTAAAAATTAGATAACAAAATAAAAACTACAAAATACTTCGCATACCGTAAGGTGAACTGTATTGAGACACTAAAGAAAACGCCATATTTTTAAACATTTTTTTTTTCCAAATAAATGATTTCTATTTCAATTGATCACGAATTAGATAATGTTGGTAAACATTTTTGAACAAAATTGTCATATCTATATTATAAAGTGCGAATTTTGAGACTGATTGCTGGATGCGTTAAGTTAGGTTTTATAAAAAAAGGTTTTCTCATTCAACATACGATTCAATCGATTTACGCTTACCATCCTATACTTCAACCTGAAAAAAAACAAATATCTTAATAAAAAAATTATATAGTGCCACCGAATCTTTTGTACAGACGACATCAGGTCACGGTACCCGAATCTGTAAAATTTACCAATCAAACTTTAAGCTACCTCTATTGTGATAAGGTTGAAAATTTATTGCAGAAATTCGAGAGATTGTGGTAACTTGATGTGCTGTACATACAGTTGCGAGGTATTTCATGCGAGCTATCAGTTTTCAAAGGACAACTGACGTCACTCAAATGCTATCATAATGTCAACTGTACCAAAAAAACGGTCAAACCATACCTTGTAACAAAAGCTACAAATATTTTTCCATTCTCCTCTCAAGAATATTCGTAAATTCCTTGGTTTACTGACATGTTATGATAATATGAGACTGACGGGTCAACGGTGGGGGTCGGTAATTGCCCCCGACTGCATCCGTCACACGATGGGAAATCGCTGCCACTTCATGCCCTCAGGCGATAATTTCCACGATCGTAACCTAATTGCTTGTACAATTGCTCATGTATTAAAGTATGTACTATAACTATGTAGTATAGTGCTTTTTGTAAAGTCGTTTTTGAGGGAATTACTACACCAGGATAAACCGGGTCTCGAGGAAACTTTTTTGCAAATAAAGAGTAGCTTTTCCTTTGTTAGGTTCTGATCTATCTGTGAACCAAATCACTTAAAATGGGTTCAGTAATTTTGACGTAAAGAGACAGATAATAGAGTTACCTAGTGCCAGTTTCACAGATTTCGCATAAAATTCTAAAGTACTGCCATAAAGAAATGTTTTTAATTTTGACTACTTTTCTATGCCAGTATCTGTCAGATAACTATCGAGAACTTTATCAGGGACTTGTGAAAGTGAAACTAGCGTCACATTTATAAAATTTATTAGTATAATAAATAAAGTACAGCATAGAATTAATCAAAAAATATTGATTTAAAGTCAGTGTTACCAGCGTTCGTACTTTCCCCCGCAAGCTATTAACTCCTCAAAAGATTTTTCCGTCACCAACTGATATGTAAATACCTCCAAACTTAAAGGTTCGGAAAATTCTCATATTTATATTATCGTTGTTATTTATTTTCTCTGGTGATCCGTAAAATACGGTTGTATGGAAATGTGGGGATTGCCAGCGTGTTACAGTTTGACAGGATGACAGTTATACAAGAAGGCCCGGTATTCGGAGGGTTATGAGCGCCCGCCGTCTGAAATATCCTGTTAACTCGTTTATTGCGATATTTTTTATTCTTTATGTTATGTTGTTCTCCCTTTTAGATATCATCACGTTTTATTGAATTGTAAAGGTCTACGTCTACATGTTATATGCGTATTTCTATACTACATATGAGTAGACACTTAAGTAAAGGTAACAAGGATAGGACTTTTCATACACAAACATATAAAACAAATATACGACTGCTTAAAATAATGATTAATTATATATTAACATTAATTTTTAACAGATTTTAATTTTAACTGAGTTTTTAAATAATAAAGAGCCAAGACTGTTAGATAAGTGTCAAAGGTAATATAGATAAAATCACTCTGTTCATAGTAACGTTTTTCCAAATACCTTATTTGCATACTCAAAGCCCTTTCAATGTCCAACCACGTTTAATATAAAGTGAAGAATGCAAGAGCCTGGAGAGCGGCGGATAGTTTTCTTTGTGAAACGAAGCGTGGATAATCGCATCACGTATGCTAAGAGATCCCATCACAGTCTGTGTTACCTTAAGAAGCTACGGTTTGACATACAAGGTACTTATAACATGGGGATACCTATATCTTAACCGATTTCAAAAGAGGAGGTACTCAGTTTTTTTTTTAATTCAGGTTGTTTATTTGCATACATATTTACAACACATTTATAATGTATTCTTCCTCACCTTTTCATCCATATCTGTCTCGAGGCAATTACTTTCCTAATCCGGACAAAATATGCCTATGTTACTCAGGGATAGTCAAGCTTCCTAACAGTGAAAGAAAATGTCTATTGGTCCAGTATTTTTTATTATATTAGTATTAACGATAAATCTGATTTAGTATCTCGATTTAGCCCACGAGGTTGTCAACATTTGGCATGTGGATTCTGCAATCATTGTACCGATAGTTGTTTCAGCCAATGGTTTAATCGCCAAGAGCCTCGATTCACACCTAAAGAGGCTCGCGTTAGATGGTTGGATCAAGCGCTTGATGCAGAAAGCTGTACTTCTGGACACGGCACGCATCGTCAGGAGGTTTCTCTCTATGGAGCCCTGACCGCCGGTAGCTTGGACCATGTTCCCGATGCCGGTGGGAGACTATTTTTATATTTTTAAATGTTTTGTTTTCTTTTATATGTATTTATAAAATATTTAAAAATGTAATAATATGTGGAATAAACAAATTAAAAACTAAAATCTGAAAAAAAATATTTGTTTACGTTTGGTGAAAAAACCTGGCAGTTCTTTGCACTCACGTAAAGGTATTCCATATTTCTATGGACAGAAAAGCTAACAGCCAATCTTCAGGAATGAAGAGGCACTAACAGTAGAACAAGAATTTTATGTAGGTAACATATAATTTTGGATTTTAAATAACTTTACAAACACCACTTAACAAACGATTGATGCTCACCGCATGCAGTCCGACGAGATCTGATAAAACTACCTTAGCATCCACAGTGACATATGCTTAAAACTAGCAAAAGCTACAGCAATTCAAACCTTAGTACCATCACAAAAAGGTGCGTTATATCTTGCGCGAGCCTAAATTTACACACGTATGAATTGCACATTTAGTTGGGAGGGTGCGAGAACTTGTTGTTATCTTCAACGAGCCCAATTTCAGCAAATGGATACTAAGTCCTAACTCTCGTATCTTTTTTTATGTCGTGCGGAGGTCGTGTTCCTTTAAAATATCGACATATCTGGCGTGGCGGCGACATGTGCGCGCCACGCAATTTTGAGAGGATTTGCTTTACGACGCCGTGGTTAGCGGGCTCATCGGATTGAATGACGATCTGTTCTTATTACGATATAATGGCTTATGTTTAACGGACCACCAAATATAGTAACTTTTAACAGACAAAAATAGTAAATGATCACCAAAACTAGTACCCCCATTTTAAAGTAAAATGATCACCAAAGTTTTAACATCTCACTGTCCTATTTAAGTAAAATATCTCCAAGAAAATCATTTTTAACCCAAAAATAGTTAATGAACACCAAATTATTACCGACATTTTAATATACAATGATATGCAAAAAAATAACATTTCAGTAGCCTATTTAAGCAAAATAACTCCAAGAAAATTATTGTTAACCCAAAACTAGTTAATGAATACCAAATTATGAACGCCATTTTAATATAAAATGACACGCAAAAAATAACACTTGCTATCCAACTAAAGTACTTAGATTACCCGAACGCGTCCGTCGAAGCCGTAGGGTCAGAGTGTAGCAAAGGGTGTGCAAGGCTTTTGGAATTTTTTTTTTACATTTTCATTATTTTTTGGTTTCTATCGTGTAGAGGGATGAAAAATAAACACTTTTCGATCTGATCACTTTTCGTCTAGCGTCAGCCGTTCTCCGGTTATAACGAGTAAAAGGTTTTTTGCAGCAGGAAGTTTTCTGTCACGGCTCCGGCGCTGCGGAGCTCCGGCGGTCTCACGCGAGTTTATCGTCGCAGATAGGTTTAACACTCACCACCGCAGCTTCGGCTTGCTGGCCGGCGGTGCCGGCCAGCCTCAGCCACGGCGGCGAGTGTTACAACCACCTGCTCCTCAACTCGCGGCCCGCCTCGCTCCTCCGCGCCTACGCGATTTGGAATTGCACTCTAGGGGTAGGGCAGACAAGACTGCGTGGAGTCGGATTTACAGCAATTCGTTTCTGTCATTAAAGCTGGAAACATAACTAAATATGGCATCATAATACTTTATTTGGTAATAAGCCTACATTTTATGGTAATCACAGTGGTTTATTTAGGGAGAAATAGCGCATTAATTTGGTCGCTAAGATTTGGTGATCATTTACTATATTTGGTGTTCGAATACAATTTAAAGTCAAGTTGTGACTATAATAGGTAGTACTATTGCAATTTTAGGCTTTATTTTTTTGGTGTTAAGTAATTTTTTTTGGTGATAGATCTAAGGGTATCACAACATTTTTTGGTGGTCGTTATATTTGTTCCCATATAATTTGAACGCTATTACAGGTAATGTTGTACTTATCCAAATAAATGTACGTTAACTATGAAGTTTGGTATAATTTTTTGATAATTGTAAGCAATGCTGTGGTGTTTCCTGCATTTTGCAATAACTCGTTCACTATTCGTTTCAAGCAAAAGAAAATGTGTTTTTGTGCATGAAAATTTCCTCCAGTTTTATCTTCCATATCATTTTTTCGCAAGCCAACATTTCTCCACATACTTCAAATTGTTGTTCGATGAAAACGCAAATGAATTAATTGAATATACGAGGAGCATTCTGTCGGTACCCTAGCGGTGACCGGCGTCACTCGCCCACTTCGCGCCTCGCTGCGTACTCTTTGACAGCTGGTCATGCGAAAAGTCATTCACTTATCAACGCGATCTAATGCCGACATTTTTCCGTTTTTCCCCATCTTTCGCGTGAACGGCTGTACTCGAAAAGTGACATAATTGAATCAGTGCCGACTGGCCGACAGGAGATTGTAACGAATTAATACGAACAGACGTTAAGTAAACATTCTGGATTGTACACGACTTTCAGAACGGTGCGGAATTGATACTGCGGACATTTTTGTGCCGTTTTTCCAGAATTTAGGGGAAAATTTAAGTAACACAATGACATTTTATTTCAGTTTTTGACATGATACTATAATGTAAATACCTACTGCGTAGGGTATGGGCATGTATGTATGAAATTATTAATTTATTATAACTAGCCTATGTCCTACTGGGCAAAGGCCTCACCTTGCTTCCACCCTTCCCGATCCTTCGACCATGCCCACCGACCAGTCCGATGATGGCGTCTGTGTCATCAAGCCAGCTTTTCCGGGGCGGACCTCGTCTGCGGTTTCCATCGTGGAATATATGTTAATGTAGACTTAGATCTTAACCTAAATGTATTGTTCAAATAACTGACAATAAGTCGTAGTAAATACAAAAATTGATCTCCATATGGCTGAGGCCAAATGAGCTTAATTTTTTGAGTCGTGAGTCACAGAATTTCGGTCGCAGAAAATCGTTACAAACAAAAAAGACAACTCATCTTGCGTTGCCGTGTGAATCAAATAGGTCTTTTGTATGAAACCGAATGTAGCAGATTTTCTGCGACCGAAATTCTGCAACTCACAACTCACAAAATTACGCTCGTTTGGCCTCAGCCTATAAGTTTTAATATACTTCATCCAACATTTGTATAACCAAATTCTTCTGCAAGATGTTTTAGAACAAATAAAAACTGAACACTAAAACTAGAAAGAATAAACAAAAACAAATTGAAACGAGCTACATCTGTAATTACCGACGTACAAGTGTTATCGGGACATAAACAGACAGTTTCACCGGGAAGCTGGGTACGTTTGTATGCCGGCAAGTGTAATGCAATTGAAAGCGAGGTTCAAAGCGATGCCACCCACCCCTGTCTCCCGTTATACCTTGTATCAAGCACATGTTAACAAAACCCTTTAAAAAATGAAAACTGTTTGCTTTTAATTTGCTTTTTAAATAAAATAAATGAAACACGGCAATGCTAGAGTGGCATTTTAAGAATGATAACACGGTTTTTATCGGAGAATAGAATAAAGTCATTAGATGAGAACCTCCTCCTTTTCGAGAAGTTGGATAAAAAAGGCCAGAACCGGAGAAAAATGGGTACTTTAGATAATTTGGCTGTCATCGAGTTAAAAGTTAAATAGATAAAATCTTTTATAGGACTTGCAAATAAGGTGTTTTACCACAGGGTTTACTAGATTCCTAATACTTTTCTGGTTGTACATACATATAGTAATAGTGCCAATAATTTTAATTGCTTAATTAAACAAACACACTTTACAATTACGAACTTTTCTCTATCCATACTATTTCAAGTTACGAGTTCCAAATGCGAGTACATTACATCACATGATTTCGATATTTACCTTTCATCCATTTTGCTGGATAATATCTAAAGCTTTGACTAAACTATCTCGTCAATGACAACGTTTACAACACGACTGACAGTCGAAGGCAGCCTTATTAAATAAACAGTCCGTTTCAACAACGTTCAAATGCAAATTTGCAATTGAAAGCTAGAACGGTCAATAATTTTGAAATCTGTACGGAAACCGTATTAAATGTAAAAGGTATCAAACGTTATGCTAGATCGAATAATGTTATTATGTATATGGTCAGATAAGCAGTCTCTCCACGTAGAATACTAGCACTTCGCTGCGTCTGGTTAAAAACAAAAGCCGACCCCAATATAGTTTGGGAAAAGGCTAGGCAAAAAGATCGAATATTGAAATCAAATCAAATCACCTTTATTCTCAGGCTAAATTGGCCTATAGATATACTTTAAATACTAACACATATATTATTAAATAAAAAACTTGTTACTTATCATATAAAAACTTAAATCTATGATAGTATTATTTCCTTTGTATGTTACTGTGCGCTCGAGTGGCACTTGTCATAAATTCTCTTATTATATTTGGTTACATTATTGAAAAGTGCAAATAAAATAACAAAATTTCGACGCAAACCCAGGGCGGGTAGCTAGTTATGAATAAACACGCACCAGTAACAAATATTCCGCATGTAAATAGTGTTGTACAAGTGCGAGGCAGTTTGCGGTCGAGTAGTGCAGCGGGCAGTCGGTTGCGTTTTGCCGACGTTTTTGCTGCGCGCGATGTGGACACCCCTAACCGCGCCGTATGTCCGGCAGTGAGTAGTGTTGTTACCTCTGATATTTTAAAGTTTAAACTATTTTTGTTTTGTTTTTCGAGACTGCAACTATTTGAGGACTGATGTTTATAAGGGTTATAATATTATTATGATGAGCAAGCAATGAAAGTACCTACTTTTAAATAGTTATTTCAAGCTCACTGTGTGCCTCGACCTCAATTGAGATTAGGAAAAGATTTTTAAAGGTTCAGTCGAGCAAGACAATCTTTTGATGCACTATTTTTACGCCGTACTTTAGACTTTTAACTAACTTTAGAGCAGAATCGATATTTCCCTGTTATTCATCGTGAGTAATTTTGTACCTTCCTTTTCATATTTATGCGTAGTTCATCAATGTATAGAAGTCCAACCCTCACATTTTTACATCACAAAACAGCATATCTAACAACAATCCTACACAATCAATTCAAACTAGTCACCAAACTCGTATCAGTTTGTGTTCCGTCTGATAAATGACGATCGCAGAGCTAACCCGAAAGTGTTGATCGATGGTTTGGTCCGTGCCTAGTCCGGCGTCCGGCGGGCGTCCGGCCCGTGACGACGTGTTTTGCCGTGACACGTGATGGTAATTAGTGCGTGACCGCTGGACGCCGTCTGTCGCGCGCAGCGTGTCCGCAACGTCACAGATACGAATTGTTTATGCTCATTACTGTGTTGCCAGTATTAAAATTGTCTGCCCAAATGAGGTTTGACTGGGTTTGTTTTTTTTTGTTTTTGTGCTTGTAAATTTGTTTTTACTGGTTCAATTTTTTAAATTGTGTCTACAACAATTCATAGTTAATAGCTCCATCTGACCTGATATAAATCTGCCGATCATTTCGGCTGAAATGCTTCCAATAGAAATTTATAAACTCAGATTTAACTGTACTGAACGGAACTTGCAAAAATGTATAAATTTATTCCAACACAAAATGGAGAGGGTTTCAGATGTGTCGGCAGCACAATCAGTTCGCGGTAAATTATATAAAAAATACATTTCAAGCTTCAGCTGACTACGAAATGGTTTCTTTATTAGTTTTCCCCGCGGCTTCTCCCGGGCTCGCGGGGGACGTGTGAAAAAAATCTTAGCGGGATTAAGGGCCCGTATAACAGGCTCCCATGCGGACTTATTGCCGTAATACAATCTCTGTTATGTCGCGCACGGATTATCCGTATCAGAGTGTTTCGCACAAAAACGTGTGCGATCGTACAAGTTAATATGATGTTACTTGCGCGCATATTGGTGTTTGTCACCCTTTCTTACGTCAACGTTAGGCTCCGAATTTACAAACTTGATTTTAAAGAAAAATATACTTATATAAAAAAAATAACTGCATTTGTAAATAAATAAATCATAGTCACGTCTATTCAAAGCTAAAGTTGCAAATCCCTGCAAATTGAAAAGGCCATTATCGAGCGTAAGCAATTTCTACGCAGCTGGTGCTACGAGCGACCGCCGCGGTTACGCCGTAGCCGCTACGAGCTACGTACTACGGTACCGATTTTTTTTTTCTGATTTTTTTTTATTTTAATAGTGATAGTTTTTCAACTTTATAAAATAAATCAGGTGGTTTTTTTATGGCTTAATAAGTTTTAGAAATGTGTGTTGTGTGCACTTTAACCTAAAAAATAAGCAATACTGATTTGTATTGCCAACATAATTTAACGGGTAAATTGTCTTCACCAAACTAACTTTTTCTCAATATTTAAAGCCAAGAAGTCTACGTAAAAAAAATCATTGACTAAAACAAACCACTAAAAAGTAGTGGGGGGAAAAAGCGAAATTCATTTTGATATTTTCGGTATAAAAAGCGCGTATCTCCGCCGTCAGCTGAAC
>NWSH02000323.1:17100063-17118733 GCA_002382865.2 Heliothis virescens | reverse complement strand
CATATTATATCCGTGATCACGGTATTACGGGATCCCGGAATACCGGTATTGAAAGCCCTACCACGAACTGATTCACCAACTCACGCGGTAATTAAATAATAGCATCATCATTTTTTTTTGTAGGTACACAATTATTTATCAAAGAGGTTTTATCTCTTTTTTTTCGTTCGTCTGGCAATCGAAGTCTGGTTTTTATGACGATAGATCACGTTTTAGTTAAATATTATCTGAACGAATAGTTTTATCTCAGCGTGTTTATCAATACTTAAGATTCTGAGTTGTTTAAGTATACTAGTGAGTGTAAGATAGTATATTACATTGAGTTAATATGTCGTACAGATGGAAAGAGCTTATCTAAGTCATTGATAATTATTAAGTAAGGTCAATTGTATGAAAAGGTTCATTTGAAACGTTGATGATAGTGATAAGAAACATCTTAGAGATATTCGTATTATACATACATAGAATAATAAGAGATTTTAAGGATTGGATTATGGTATTTTTAGATAAAAAGACGCGATTGAATTGGTGTTAACTCTTATACATTTTTGATGCTTCAACAGCTTGGGTGACTTATTGGTTCAAGAACCAAGCATTATCCGATTGAAATGATATGTTCAAGCACCAATCATACATTTAAGGAGTGACAGTGAAACGGAAATATAAACAACGTCCTTAATAGAGAAGCTCTCTCCCCACCGTTGTATATCGCGTATCACGTAGTGGTGGTGGTCTGCTTTCCTGATTTTTCGACTTTTATAGACAAGAAATGTAGTATAAGTACAATAATAATAATGGCATTGTACTGGGATCGACCTATCATCACTGATCGGACTGTTATGGCCAACAGACCAGATATAGTGGTGATAGATCGATTAGAGCGCCGCGCAATGATTGTAGACATCTCCGTGCCACATGACGAGAACCTCGTGAAGGCTGAAAAAGATAAACAACTTAAATATCTTGATTTAGCCCATGAGGTTGTCGACATTTGGCATGTGGATTCTGCAGTCATTGTGCCGATAGTCGTTTCGGCCAATGGCTTAATTGCCAAGAGCCTCGACTTACATCTAAGGAGGCTCTCGTTAGACGGTTGGGTCAAGCGCTTGATGCAGAAAGCTGTACTTCTGGACACGGCACGCATCGTCAGGAGGTTTCTCTCTATGGAGCCCTGACCGCCGGTAGCTTGGACCATGTTCCCGATGCCGGTGGGAAACTATTTTTGTATTTTTAAATGTTTTGTTTTTTTTTATATGTATTTATAAAATATTTAAAAATATAAAAATATGTGGAATAAATGAATGAAAAGTTTAAAATGGCATCCAAGGCCGTTTGTCCAACACGGCTGTTCTCATATAAGGAGATCAGCCAGCTGCACAGGACATACTATAGTGCACAAGCATTTACGCAGATACAAGTGCACTCTCTATTCCCTCACTCTCATAGCCCGATGGGACGGCAAACTGACACGACCGGAGAGAGATCAGGCGCAGGACCGATATTAATGTGCTCTCCGATACACGGGTGTATCAATATCAATCACCAATTTCCAACTGCGGGCTGTTATTAATAGTATAAGCATAAATGTTTTTAAACTTTCGCGATTTGTACACATATTTTAGACAACAACCGGGTCTTAGTCTACCCGTGACCACGGTCGGTGCAATTCGGCCGAAACGTCGGGAGAAAAGACGTATCGTAAACCTTTTATAGTTTGATCGCGAGTAAGACCCGGTTGTTGTCTAAAATAGTATAAGCATATTGCAACGGGGTTAACAAACTTTCAGATTTATCACTTGTTAAGAAATTGTTACATGTGAGATGAAAGAACGGAGGAAAGACGCTGTCTCTTCTGCACATGCGTAATTCTGATCTGATTAAATCTGCTAGCGATAGACACCCACAGTTTGCTATTGGCATGACCTATATCTTCGCAGTGGCGCCTGTTATCAGACAGTATAACCAGCTGATTAGAATGATTCAGCGTCCTTTACTATCAAGTGCCGTAACAAAGGTGTTTAATGCTGTTGTGAGATAAAATAAATTACATAATTTACTTTAATGAGTTTTTTAGTGCATCTATATGTCACCGGAAAATAACAAGATCCGTATATTTATAAATTTCCTAGGAAATTTATAAACTTCCGTAGGATTCTAAACGGGAGATAAATTGTATTATTTTACGTCCTTATTTTCGTAAATTTATCAATTTCCGACGTCACACGGTAAATTTATAAACTAACGGATATCTATTCGTAAGATTCTAAATGGTTCGACCAATCATAGAAGCTCTTTTAAATATACGCATCTTTGACATACGTAAAATAACACACTGCTCTCTGATTGGTCAACGACTTTAATGGCGGCCGCGAGGAAGGATAAGTGACACGTGACAGTTAACCAATCAGATCATGCGTAGTGCTTACTTATTATTTTACGAGTGACTTCAGTAAGTTTATCAATTTACGAAAATGTGAACGTAAAATAATAAAATTTATCTCCAGTTTAGAATCTTACGAAAGTTTATCAATTTACTAGGAAATTTATAAACTTACGGATCTTGTTATTTTCCGGTGACATATATACTTTTGAAAGTAGAATAATCTCTTTTAAAAGTGGTCAGGTTATTCGGAAACATTCCCAGAAGACTGGCAGAATCCTATTTTTTTTGCCCAAAGAATAAGCCAGCCCTCTGGTCTAGCGTGCTGCAGAAGTGCTGACGAATTTAAACGATATTTTCAGTCAAACTCTTTCCAGTCATATTAGAGCCTACGGAATGACGTTTTTAGAGACCTCAAAAAAGACGCAAACATTATTTGCCTCAATGGTAAAAATACTTCGAGTCGTTTGAATTTGAAACCCTCGGACCACGTGGTCAGAGTTAAAGGCTCCTTTTTCAGAAATATAAACAAGACCTTGCAGCAAGAAGGCAATGCAGCCAGTCTTTTGGGCACGTTACCTGATGACAGTATTTGTCGCATTATAAGTATATATTTGAATTATATTTTCTTCGTTTTGGGTAATAGTTTTATTATCCAATTAGACGCTATTAAACGTGTCTAAGGACTTGTATTTTTTTTAGTAACTTTATGTGAATTATGCACAAAAGAACGGTGCAAATGTGACGTCAGGCAATACGAATTATCTTTGAATGGGAAAATAAAATCTCGTCGAGTTCTACGGTGATAAAACTCGTGACAATTGTTGAAGTTATTTTCCTCATTTCAATTTTCGAATGATACCAAGTATAGATTCTCAAGGCGATGTACAAACGACAGCAGATTAACCTATCCAAATCTGTCAAATTTTACCAATCGAACATTAACCTACCACTATTGTGATAAAGTTGAAAATCTATTGAATTTCAATCTTAATTATCGGAGAATATTTGACAGATTGTGGTAACTTGATGTCTGTTCCCACGTCGTGATGAAAATTGTCGATAGAAAAAGATTTCCTTATTTACAGTATTCTCGTACATCGATAGTACGTATTTTTTCAAAAAAGGGAGTAATAAAAAATTACGTATCTAAAAAACGTGTTACATAAATTTGATTGAATGCGGCAGATAACTCATCCCAGCCCGGTGGTCGACAATATACGAGTATGTACGGGACATGCGTACTAACTTCATTGCAACTAGCATGTGGCTAGGCTAACTATATTGGGTCTATTGATTTATGGCTCGTCTAGACACCTGAGGGAGGGGGGAGGCTGTGGAAGTGCGCCGCGCGAGGGTAGGACGCATCCACAAAATGGCCAATAGGCACCTACACTAGATGCATTGCGCGCGCCTCGACCCCCGGGAAATCAATTAACGCAATTGCAGCTTCCAAAGGTCAATGTACAATAACTAGGTACATTGTAGACCACGTTGCACAACATTATTACAAGATAATAATATGATTTTAGGCCAGTTTCATAGGTACCAGATAAAGTTCCAAATAGCTATCTGAATAAGTAGGGAATGCAATCTCGTTCTCGCGAGATCTCGGCCTATATCTTAGCGAGATATATCTCGTCACCATCAGGTGTCTCTTATAAGAGAGGGGAATAAGGACGAGATCTCGCGAGTTTAACGAGATTCAAATCGAGCATAAAAACGTCTATTTGAAGCGCAGTGAGCGCGAATTCACACGGACGGAGTTGCGTTGCGTTTTTCATTTGTTATTTGATAGATACGTACGTCAAAGTTTATTCCATATAATTAAAAAAAAAATTATAGACATACACGTCAAACAAAGTAAGAAGAAAAAATCGTGAAAGTACAGATGACAGCAAGTCAGCCTGCCCGCATCTGTTAAATTTTAACAATCAAACATTAGCCTGACACACATTGTGATAAGGTTGAAAATCTATTGCAGAAATTTGACAAACTGGTAACTTAATGTGCTGTCATATAAACCCAAATGTTAACCTCACAATTCTTTTTTTTATGTTTTTATTTGCAAAGAACACACAAAACTGCCAAGCTCGCGAGATCTCGAAATCCCGCGAGATTATGAATAACAATACCGCGAGATTATCAATTTCAAGATCACGAAGTATTGTTATTTATAATCTTGCGGTATCTCTATGGAGCCCCAATCTCGCGAGATTTGCATTCCCTTTATCTGACAGATAACGCTATAGAAAAGTAGTCAAAATTAAAACATTTTTACGGCATCATTTGTCATACGGCTATCTAAAACTATATCCGAAACTGAGAATTAATCGCTCAATATTATGAAGAGAAAAACAGGTACGAAGGGGCTGATTTTCCAAACAATCAGATAAGATTGATCTGAAGTATAAATATATCTCTTCGACAATGCTTTGACACTTTTGTATGGAAAATTATGCCAGTGTGTTGTATTTATTCTTCAGATAACAGTTATCAGATGGTTGAAAAGCCTGACTAAGCTAAATATAGGAATTGCCGATTTCCTTTTCCTGTTCAATTAGTTAATGTGCTATTTTCTCTGTATTGTTCTTAGAAGCGAGATAACCTGTCCTATATCGTATACCAACTTTAATCTTGATCACATTTCTCTCTAATCGGAAATCCTTCATCCCGAAGGTATAAAAAAATCAATCAGACACAGGGGTGTGAACAAGGTCATTTACAAACTTTTTGACTTCATTATGCAGGTCAAATATGGATAGAGTGAAGAATTAGTACATTAGAGGAAGTCTGAAAGTAGCACCAATCACAGAATAGATGAGAGGTAAGCGGTTGACATGATATGGGCATGTAATGAGGAGGGAGGAAACGCATGCAACAAAGAGTGAAAAGGGAATGAATGTAGATGGATGGAGAGGTAGAGGAACCAAAGAAAAGATGGATGGATTGCTTGAAAGATAACATGAGAGAAATGGAAGCAGAAAACGTATTGCGCCGACCCCAAATAAAATTGGGAACGGGACAGGAAGATGATGATGATGAGGTGGGTCAAATTTTGAACGGGTCAAAAATTATGGCCAATTTTATCAAAATTTGAACTATTTCCCATTGTCGCCGAAGAAAATTAATAAAAAGAAAACTATCAAAGCTATTGGTGTATTTTTTTAAGGATGTTTTTGAAGAATTTATCTTTTTATTGGTAAAGCTGTTAGCAGGTTCAGAACAAATGTTTTTTTACAGCGAGGTGATGAATTTTACAACTTACTCCCATACATAATGGAGTACTCAGCGGCTGATGCCACAGAGTACTGTACGACTGTATGATTTTTGACCCACATTCTGAAGTGAAAAAGTTGGTTAATGACCCTGTCCACATGTCCTGTTTCATTTGATCCTTACTTCGAGGGACACCCTGTATAGGTAAGTATAAACATGAATTTAGTACACAGTGTTGTCTTGGTAGAGCCTTTGATCTTTCTTATATATTTCATGGGCTTGGCGACAACAATTAATGACTACTTCAGTTAGAGTAGAGACAATAGAGCGAAAACTGTAAACTCGAAAACATAAGGTACGTAATAATGCCACTAGAAGTCAGTTAAAACAAGAGAAACAAACACCTAGTAATGTACATAGTTTGCCCCCGATGCGATGTGGCTCCATATGTTAATACACAAGCTAATACGTATTAATTACGTGTATTTTAATTTAATTAGTTTGTGAAACTGTTACGGAACTTCTAACTACTCTGGAAAGTCATTGTCGTGAATATTTTCTATTATGTATAGTTCTCAAATATATGTTTTAGGTACGGTAATAATTATGTATTTACATAACATGTATTATCGTCCACACAGATTTCAGTAGACAAGTGTACAGAATGCATTGTTTTAATTAAATTGCAACATTCATCTATACCAACGTTAAGATTTCGCCATGCAATTAGCCTGAAGTAACATTACATAACACAGTGATACATTTTCAGCATTAGGAAGCGTTTCCCAGCGCTGTAGTGTGTGGCCAGTCTAGCCGGGGGAAAATCAATAAGTTCGCGCGCCGTCTCAGTGCATTGCCGCTCAGCTGTCTATTGATTTTGGTAGCAAGCTGACAGAAAATAACTTACCAGTAGAATGCAATTTTATCGCCATGGCCGTTCCTCACGTTCCTGTCCAGCACGTTAAAGCAGATGTTGGTCCTCGATCCCTCCAGCCATCTGACGAATATGTTCCCGTTGTTTACATTGAAGTTGTAAGAGACGATGCTACCGCGTTGGTATGGTGTTTGCCAATAGAATTCGTTCAGTAGCTCCGACCAGAACGACTCGGGGTCTTCGAGGGATTCCTTGTGCATATTTTCGTATTGCTCGAAGGAAGGCAGGAGGGATTTTTCGACAACATGGTCGGTCGGTTCGTAAATGCGCGCCATTGCGCGCTACGAGTGTATGCGGTCGCGATGAGAGCAAACTGTCGGCGGGAGCAGGCGGGCGCGCGGGCTGCGCTCTGAGAGCCGAGTGACGGCGACGGCGAGCAGCGGGGACGGACGCGCGCTCGAGTGCGCCCGACGCTTGGCAGCCGCACGCCCGCCCGGAATCGCAAGCGAGGTGACGCACGCATGCAGTGCGCGTGCGCGGACAATGGCCGCCGCACAGTGGTCCGGATTTTCAAAAAGGTGGACATAGGATCGAAAATGCATATTTAACTCAACTAAAAATTATTTCGTATAGGAAATTTAACACTGATTAATACTTATTACTACAACTTTTCAAAAAAACTGCTCCTTCACGTAAAAAAAAAAATATCGAAAATAAAAATGTATGGGAGAAAATCTATTTTATTTTTTTTCTCCGTTCAGTATCAAAGTATAGCAACCAAATCTTATATTCTGGTAAGTACCTATTGTTCTTAATACGACAACATATAAATTGCTTGCGTATCCCTGCGGCCTTGACGCCTACGATGCTTCAAAGTTCAAAATTTTAAAGTTGAATTATCTTAACATTATTAACGAGTTTTTCTGAGTTTTTCTATTGAAATTAATACAAAATATCATTTTTAATAAAAAAAGGCCCCCGCGCGCACCAACCATGTATTAGGTTCGCCCCCTACTACTTGAGACTTAAATATACTACTGGCGAAATGACAGTATACTTTTGTGTAGTATACAACTTTGCCGAACCCTTCGGGGAATATAAAGCGTGATGTTATGACAAAATAGGCATATTTGTTATATTACAAGAAATATATTACATTTTTTATATAACAATCACCATCTTTCGAGCCTTTTTCCAACTATGTTGGGGTCGGTTTCCAGTCTAACCGGATGTAGCAGTGTAGTGTGTGTTTGTTTTACAAGGAGCGTGACCTCCTCAACCCAGTTACCCGGGCAACACAATACCCCTTGGTAAGACTGGTGTCAGAATTACTGGCTTCTGACTACCCGTAACGACTGCCAAAGATGTTCAATGACAGCCGGGACCTACAGTTTAACGTGCCATCCGAAACACAGTCGTTGGTATTCAAGATATACTTAGAAAGTACATACAAACTTAGAAAAGTTGCATTGGTACTTGCCTGGCCTGGAATCGAATCAACACCCTCATACTCGAAAGGCTGGTTCTTTACCCACAAGGCCACCACGACCTAATATTTTTTACGTAACAAGAAATAGATTAAAAAATATATAATTTTTTACTAACTAACAAACTCAATTCGGACAATAACAAAATTACTAAATCTGACACGTTTACATTAATGGATCATGTTCAGGCTGCAACTCCTGTAGATCCATATTCTCTGTTTCTTCTGTTACTACCTCAGGCAACAACAAAAGCTCTTTAACATCTGGAAAAAAATCGAATTGTTTAGAGTTGCTGTATTTTGGGCGAATATGGGATAAATATGGGTCTGAACTAATCAAAAAATTATGGAGTAAGTCCTCGTTGGTCTTCATCCTGTTAAATTTCCTTGTATGATATTCACGAACTCTTCGAAATTCTTTATTTCTTGCTTCTCCCGCTTCTTCGGAAAGAATGCCAATTGGTAGGAGGCCAAAGTGATGACAAATGTCTGCACCGTGTATGAGTAGCTTGTGTACACTTGCGGGCATATAAAACCATGGGTATAAATGCACAAAGATCTCAGCTGTTTCTCTGCAATAAGTCCTGAATTTTTCAATATCTATGGCACATCCTGATGAAATCGTTTGAAGAATAACCGCAAAATGCTTTAGTAGGCCTTTGTCAATTTTGGTTATTTCGGCAGATTTCTCATAATCTCTAAAAAACCTTCTGGCTGTGTTTCCGTCGTTTGTGGTTCCAAAGCCTTGCTTCACAAAATCTACAAGTATTCCCATTTGCTGTTTGAATTCTTCTTGTGTCAAATGTTTCTTCGCAGCTTTTAGTTGCTTGTTAGCACCTCGTGCAGTCCACAACTCAAAGTCCATGTTGTAAGATATGTGTAGAATACACTCCATACAACGAATCCACATATGAAGAGTAGAAAGTCCATATTTATAAACATCTTCTCGAACAGGTCTTGAAAATACTTCTGACAGCTTGTTCATCTCGGTCGGCTTTGCAAGGCAAATATTGCAGGCAGATGCAGACGAAGTATCCGTTATAATAGTGGCCACTTTTCCGTCGATCATTGTCATATGAAGCTCGTGACTAATCTCTAGCCCTGCCCATTTTGTAGAATCGATGTTTTTTATTTCTTCCTTCAATGCAGCTTCTTCTTGCTTGATGTATTCTGCTGTCTCTTTACAAAACTCGAACTTAATGGGCCTGCAATAATGTGTTGAAGAAGGTGCTGGGTTTTCCCATATGGTGCTATTATTAGAAACTAATTTAAGAGGGACAAGACTTGACATAAAAACCGATGAATCACTGAAGTCTACATTTTCAGTCCTTTGCTTGTAGGTGCTTTGTGAAGAAGCTCCATCGAAACCCCATTTGCTGATTAACTTCAATCCTTCAGTTGACGAATCAATCTGGGTACCGGTAATTTGAAGAATCTTCTGGACTGTCAGATCCAATAGGGCTTGAAGCTTCACTCTGGCTCCTCTCTCACTAATTTCTAAATCATGTGGATAGCATTTCTTTTTAGCTTCAAGGAGTTTGTGATACGATGGTAACACTGGAACCTCACAATCTAACAGCACTTTCCTTAAACACAAGTATTTCCATTTTGACAGGTTCAACGATGTATAAAGACCAAGAGCATGATCTTCGTCAAAAGTTTTTTTCCTATTTTTCTTAAACAATGTGGCTTGAACAATAGGAACACTATCAGGGTTCTTCGTTATATGGTCAATAACACAAGCTAAGTCATTCTTCTGGTCTATCTTAAGTCTTTCGACTAATGCAAAAGTAAGTTCTTCCGGCGAATAGTCCAAAAGAGACTCTGAACGTCTTTTCTTCTGTTTGTTGCTGAGGTCAACAAAAGGCTTCCTAATCTGAACTTCGGTAGATGTGCCCACAGTAATACTAGATGTCGACGGAATCACAGCTGCTGTAGTATCGATGTCAACAGAAGTGTTGTCTGACGAAATGGTTTCGATAACTTCATCTTGGCCTTGAAAAATCTCGGTTAAATTAACAGTAGTGCAATTTGGCCAACTAATATTTGATTGTAACCACGCAGCATGTCTATTTATGAAAGTCTTCTGATTTCTATAAGCACTTGCCCATCTGCGATTGATATTGCTGATGTAGTTCTTCAAAAAAGTCTTGATTATTTCTAAATCTTCTGAACATGTTTCAACTGGGATATGTAGAATAATAGTTTCATAGAGTCGTTCCCAATTTTTCAAGTCTCCAGCAACACGAAGGAACATAAAAATGTCCAAGTTTGTAACAAATGCAGCCATAACGAAACTCACTAAACTTCACTTCAACTCACACAGCACGGATAATTAGGTATGTTGCTTCCTCAAGGGGTTGAGAAACAATTACCTTTAATTGTTTCATGCACAGCTATTTATAACAAACACACGCGCGCAAGTAGTGACGGACAAAATTAGAACCGCAGCCAATCAGCGTCGTCGATATCTCCGGTGGTGGGGGTAAATTACTATTTTATCACAGGAGTCGTTTTAGTCAGTTACAAATAGGCAACGAATCAGCACGTGTCTTTAATTACATAACTAAAGTTGAAGACTATTATTTCTATTTTTTTAATATAATAAAATAAAAAAATACTTGCCAAATGCTTGAATGCGGACCGTTTTAATTCTTATATAATAAAAAAAAATGATATTTTAAACTACACACACTCTACACAAAAGTATACTGTCATTTCGCCAGTAGTATATTTAAGTCTCAAGTAGTAGGGGGCGAACCTAATACATGGTTGGTGCGCGCGGGGGCCTTTTTTTTTTAAAAATGATATTTTGTATTAATTTCAATAGAAAAACTCAGAAAAACTCGTTAATAATGTTAAGATAATTCAACTTTAAAATTTTGAACTTTGAAGCATCGTAGGCGTCAAGGCCGCAGGGATACGCAAGCAATTTATATGTTGTCGTATTAAGAACAATAGGTACTTACCAGAATATAAGATTTGGTTGCTATACTTTGATACTGAACGGAGAAAAAAAATAAAATAGATTTTCTCCCATACATTTTTATTTTCGATATTTTTTTTTACGTGAAGGAGCAGTTTTTTTGAAAAGTTGTAGTAATAAGTATTAATCAGTGTTAAATTTCCTATACGAAACAATTTTTAGTTGAGTTAAATATGCATTTTCGATCCTATGTCCACCTTTTTGAAAATCCGGACCACTGTGCGCCGCTCTCAAAAACACTAAACCGACGCGACGCCTAAGCGGCCTAAGCTGCCCTTAGGATTTTCCTAGGCACACTAAAATTCTGCTTGACTATAAAACTGTGACACCAATATGGGTATAAGTTTTTCTCACGCTAATGACGTATTCATCTGTACTAGGTACTAGTAGCAGTAGTTTTTTTTGTTTGCACCCTAAAGGCTCCGAAACTACTGAAACGATTTGAAAAATTATTTCGTTGATGGGTATCTAGACTATCCCCGAGTATAAATATAAGGCTATATTTTATACGGGTACAGGCAGTAAGTATCTAGTTCCCACGGGATGCGCGTGAAACCGCGGGAAAAAAGGGGTTTGGTGTATAAATCTCTTAAAAATATTTGTGATTTGGATACTTTTTAACCGACTTCCAAAAAAAAGAAGAGGTTCTGAATTCGACCGTACATTATATTTTTTTACTTTCTCGTAAGCCGGTTTGTTTTTAATTTACGTTGCTAGATTGTTTCAGGAAAAATGTTAGTCCACTACATGGTTGGCGTCAGATTGATATTAGGAACCGGGTTCCGGTTTGGTTCGAATAGTCTTGAATACTTGTAGGGACTTAATTTTATTTTTTACGTATATAGTTTAGCTGCTAGAGTAAGTAGTTAATTACTGATTAAATAAAAAATCGATTGATATACGGTTTAGTTTGTCGACGGCAAAAAAAAACTATGTAAAAAATTAAATTTCATTTGAAGGAAATACCCGCCTCCGTCAAAAATCTCTTAGTTTGATAATTATTTTTGTATACTTTTCTTGGCATGAATTACTACTCTTTGATAAATATCTGAATACTATTAATTCAGGCGTTAAATGTACAGACGACAGCACGTCGACCTACCCGAATCTGTCAAATTTGATCAATCAAACAAAATTTGTCAGCTTGATGTCCTGTCGTCTATACATTGCGAATTTTACTTAGATAAAAAATAGATAATCAAAGAGTACGTTGGTAAAGTACACATAAGTACCTAAATGTAGATTTTTCAGGGACTTTTCAGAGAAAATTACTTTCTCTCTGATGCTGCTTAAAATGCTGGAAATAATTTCAGTTTAGGGATAGCCGACTAGTGACACGCGTGCTCGTACCAATTTTGCATCTTATTATTGCAATTGAAATTATGACGACAGCAGATCAACGTAAACGAATCTGTCAAATTTTACCAATCGAATATTAACCTCACATTATTGAGATAAGGTTGAAAATCGATTGAAGACATTTGACAGATTGTGGTAACTTGATGTCTTGTCGTCTTTACTAAATAGTTGTATCTCGCGGTTTCCACCGCGTCAAAAGGGAACTTCTTCCAATATCCGAATAAAATAGAGCCTATATTTAAAGACTCGAATATTCTGAGAAATATTATTTTGAAAATTGCCAATTATTCTTTATTCCTTAGTTTTCATTACTTGCTAGCGCGTCGATACATCGTTGTTTTTTAGGAATTTGTTGCGCGTAAATCAATAAGGTTCGCCATCACTGAGCTGGTGGGACTGCATCACTTAAAAATATATAAGAACACATTTTTATTGCTTTAGGATGAAAGGGTCTGAGATTCTAAGCAAACCTTAAGACGCCGGTGAACATCAATTCGACTGCGATGCTGGGAACCAGTGTCTTACATGCAGCGATTGCCTATCTGACTTCCTTGACATCGAGCCTTCCGAAACACGGAAGAACACGTCTTGATAAGATGGTCACCCATCTACGAACCGACCGCGCTAAGGGTTGCGTAACCTTATGATCGATCAATCAGCACGGCTTTGACCGCCACGAGCTCTTCCTGGAAAATCCTTAATATTATGAGAGTCAAAAATACCCCCTAAAAAAATTCTTATCTCAACAGATGAAAATGAAAAATAAGTCCAATATTTGATCTGATGAACCCGTGATCACGTCATCACACTATCATCTATAAGATAATTTATATTTTTAACTATGGTCTGGAAATATACTGCTATTAATAGTTATCGTGTCTTATGTTTACCGGCAACATATCATATATATTTGTATTTCACAATAATTTAAGTGAATGACGTAGATAGTAATAATTGAAAAAGTTATTTCTGGATATAGGTACCTATATGGGCCGTGACTTGGATTTTTTTATCTGGCTGATTTTTACGGACCATGGGACCATTATCTACTTGCGTAGAGTCCGCGTGACGAGACAAGTCCGTAGTCAAGTAGTGTATAATCCATTGCTTAGTAATAACATGCAGAAATAAATAGATCCATAATTTTTCGCCGGTCTGAGACGTGGGGCACACTCTAGATGTGATTATCAAAAAAGCCTATAGGTAATATAAAATTTATTTTTTAAAAGAAAAGTAAAAAAAGTAGAAGTTTTTTCTAAAAGTGTTACAAGTTTCAAATAAAACAATCGCCATAACAAATAATATTTTTTAATTAACAATAACCTTAATTGTCTAATTCGCGAAAGCGTACGTGATGACCAGTCTTTCATGTGAAAACTACCATGAAATACATAATCTCGAAATTATGTAATTCAACCTCTATAGTAATACTACGTACATATTTTTACATAATCATATTTTTTAAGTTTTTGAACATAATCTGACTCAAGCCGAAATTCTGAAGTCATGAAAAAAATAGACAAATAACATTTTTTTAAATTGATTTCGGCATGTAATTGACGAAAGTTGTGCTTTTCAGATATACCTACGGTAGCGGACAGACAAGAATTTAGCTTCCAGCCTCCGTCATTAAATTAATTAAAGCCCCACACATGGCGTACCTATATAAACGCGCGGAAAATGCGCGTTTCAGGAACGCGCGTCTTCTGCGGCGTAAATGCTTATTTATGCGTTTTCAAAATGTTCCTTGCCAATTCCACAGGTTTTCCGAACGCCCTTTACACGTGTGTTTGTATAATGGTTTACGCCCAGTTAAACAGGTTTCAGAGAAAGTAATACATAGCTATGTCGTCAGACACAGCTATCTGACAGATAACTCTAGAACTTAATCTCAATCACACGTGAAGCTTGCGGTTAAGGTGAATGCGACCACTAAAAGCGGGAAATTCAAATATAAAATGGTTTTTTTCATGTTTTACATAAGTTAACATTCAATATGAGGCGTGATCTTATGATTGGCGGTTATAATATCCCACAAAGTAATTTCTGATGTCCTTGTTTAACTCCGAAACTTCTTACAATTTAAATGTAACTATAAAAAACTTTTTATATTTCGCATATCATAGTTTCGACAGTTATTATAACCGCCAATCATAAGATCACGCCTCATATTGAATGTTAACTTAGGTAAAACAGGAAAAAATATTTATATTTGAATTTCCCGCTTCTAGTGGTCGAATGCACCTTAAAGCGAACAAACAAACAAACTCTTCAGCTTTACAATATTAGTATAATTTTAACGTCTGTATCACTGCATCAGTGCGTGTACGCGCAGTAACCTCACGTTTCCTGATCGGTCCAAGTGCACAAGTTACAAGGCAGCGTTCACATCTCGTTTGTAACGCATATACGCGCAACAACTGCGTGTACTCCACGCGCTTAAAATACGCCGTGTGCTGAGAGCTTTAGAATGTAAGCAATATCTTTACTGACCTTCATAAGTGTAGCACCTTTCTAGGTTTATAATAAAAAGCTAAGATTATTATAATGTTGAAAGAGAAAAGTTAAAGAGAGAAGAGACTTCTCTGCAATAGTTTATTCCATCAAAAGGATCATATATTATTCACGAAAATTGACATCGAAAACTTCTACAGCCTAGACGATTTACAGTTGTTCACGTTCACATCGAAGTACTCGCGAGTCTGGGTGGCCTAGTGAGTAAAGCACCAACCTCTTAAGTATGGGCGGTGGATTCGATTCCAGGTCAGGCAAGTACCAATGCAACTTTTTTAAGTCAGTATTTAAAGCAATGTTGGATGCAAAGCTGTGTGGAAAGAAAGGATATAGAAAGCTAGACAGTACTAAAGGATTCTTTCTTCAAATGGTACAATGGTAAAATAAGATCCCAGATTTTTCGGTGAGGGTTAAAAATTATATCAGAACACTTAGTTGCAGTAAAAATATTGCTTACATTACAAAATACGGAGTGTTTCAAATCTGTCCATGGCTGTATGCAGGCCTGTGATGAAGTTCATAGATTTAATAATAAATATATAAAATGGAGTATGGCTTTTGCGTTTTACCACGACGATATAGTTATTCACATCGAAACCAAAGACAACTTTACTTTTTTGCAATCCTATTACTTATATAATACTAGCCGTTTTCCCGCGGTTTCACTCGCATCCCGTGGGAATTACTGCCCGTACCCGGATAAAATATAGCCTATGTCACTCGTGGATAATGTAGCTTTCGAATGGTGAAAGAATTTTTAAAATCGGTCCAGTAGTTTTTGAGCCTATTCATTACAACCAAACAAACAAACAAACAAACAAAGTTTTCCTCTTTATAATATTATTATAAGTATAGATAACAAATGCAAAAGTTTGTTTGTTACTCTATGATGAAACTTGGCAGTAATATAACTTATACATCTAGGCTACTTTTTATCTGAATTCGGGAAGTCCCCTCGGCAAGCAGGTGAAACCATGTGCAGAATCTAGTAATTGATAAATCTAACACTATAAATATAAGCTATTTTTCAGGCTAAACGACCGAACTACCAGTTTTCAGAATTGGCCCAGTAAAAGTACGGAACCTATGAAAGAAATGTAAACGAAAATAAAAACTATAGTAAAATCTCGGTTGGCTGATTAAAGATGAAGGAAAACCTCTCGATACCTAGACTTATAAAATCTGAAATCACGAACACGCATTGAGCAAGCGTACCTAATGATTAACGCTCAATCCTTCTCTGTGTGAAGGGAGGCCGCAGCCCAGCGGTGGGACAATAAAAAAGGCGAGGTATTTGAGATATTTTTTGCTGTCTAATTTTAGTGGGCTTATTTGTATTGCACTAAAGAAATTGCGCGCGAACGATATCCTTGCATTATTATAAAATCTTACGAAATTATACTACAATATTTAATTAGAGCATAACTAATTGCACGGGTAGGAACAATAATCTTGAATTAATTAAATAATTATAATTACTGTTATAATTATTTAATGAATAATTTTAATAAACTCAAAATAATATTGTTGTTCATTGCGCAAGTAAAATAAATATTCCGTCATTTGATTTCATCGTTCCCAATTACCTATCTACAAGTAATGTCAAAATCCTATCTCTAGTAGCCAAATCGCCAGATAGATAGGTTAATGAATACCGCAGTAAATTGCGTCGGACCGTGTGAATCAATTTGGCGCATCTCGATACAAAGTAGACCCTAGTTATTCTGATATTTAAGCTATATTACTGGCAAGTTTCATCAAAATCCAATCAGTAGTTACCGCGTGAAATAGAGATCTGTTGAGGGACAGACATACATACGAACAAACACTGGCGTTTATAATATTGATAGATTATCAATTCATATCGCTAGGATATAACATAATAAGCATTTATAACACCAATAAATGGATACAACAATTGAATGTAATACAAAATCAATAACCACTACCGCTGCGCTAAAACGCAAAAGCTCCAACATAACGGTCTGCATTTCTATTTGTTTGTTAAAATAATTATTCCAATAAATAAAAATGAAATTAATTAACTATAAAATACAAATTCAATTAACCATTCAAAAACATATAATGTTTAGACCTAGCTTCCGCCAGCGGTTTCACGCGCGTCCCGTGGGAAGTATTCCGCACACCCGGATAAAAGTAGATTTTCACAAATCGGACCAGTAGTTCCTGACTCTTGAAACTCTTCAGCTTTATAATATTAGTATAGATTATAGATTATGGTATTCTGTCTATACTTAATATTATAAAGGTGAGTTTGTTTGTTTGAACGCTATAGATAGCACATTTATCGAGGAAGGCTATAGGCTGCTTTTGATCCGGGTGTGGCGAGTAGTTCCCACGGGACGCGGGTCAAACCGCTGGCAGAAGCTAGTCAATCGATAAACTGTCGAAAATCTACATTTACTGAGAATTTGTATGTGAAAGTGCACCTATTTTTCTAACAAATTGAAAATTTTTGCATTCATTTATAATATTATGTATTTATTTTATTTCTTTACATATGTTTCTGAGTTCTTCGCTACACGAAGATTTGCCAACGTCAATTGACACTCACCGGTAAAAACATATTTCTAACGAAATCTAATTACCGATAAGTATCTGTATTTTTGAGTATGAATCTCAAAATATTACATATTCACACTTTAACACAATTTTCGTGCACACATTTAAACTCTTTTTTTTATTAGTGGTTTCGATGGGGTAATGAACTTAGCATTATATTTTGGCTATCTCGACTCACTATTAATGGATTTCTATAATCTATCTACATATATGTTAACTTACGATTGGAGATTGAATTTTTACATAAGCTATTAATTTTGGCACAACTTGTGTCTATATTTTAGATAACTAACGGGCCTTATTTGCGATGAACTCGGATGGAGTCTACCCGTGACCACGGTCGGTGCAATTCGGCCGAAACGTCGTGAGAAAAGAGGTATCGTAAACCTTTACAATTCCATCGCGAGTAAGACCCGTTGGCTATCTAATATGTGTACAAGTCGCGAAAGTTGAAAAACATTGATAATTTGTGTCAAATATCGATTTCTAACCACAAAACTACGAATATTTAGATTATAAAAACCCACAGTAATACAAATATTACGTACAAATTACATTAAAATCCTTTTGTTATTATTAATTTTCACTACTTGCATACAATAAATAGACAATAATAATAATATTAAGCAACAACCTTTACTGTATTAAGTGACGAATAATATATCCGAGGCTAACGCTACATTTCAATATCATCGTAGATATAACACGTGATATAATTGATAATAGGTATGACGACAAAAAAATCTAATTAGTCCGTCTTTTAGATTATAAAAAAATATTGCATACATATTTTTTCGTTTTTCATCTAAACAAATAATTACGAAGCTATAGACCGTTGAAATTGCGCGTGGCGTCACGCCTATGTACGATTTTTGCATAGGCATGACGTGAGGACCCCCCACGTCTGAACTTTAATACTCATTATCTTTGTTATTATTCAGAGTATTTTAAAAACAAAAAATACGTGTCCAATATTTTGCAATAACCTAAATTACGGACTAACTGGACTGTCGTCATCCCTAGTGTTATATATCTCATATATACATAATGTATATAGTTTTAAAAAAGTTCACGACCTTTACATTAACATTAATATCCACAGAAATTAATATACTATGGTTAAAATATCTTGGTAAGCCTAAACTTGGACGATTAAGTGCGCAGAAAATTATTTTGTGTATAAAAGTTCTACTGCGCAGATCAAAACCTAACTTCAGACTACAAGATACTTTATCCGTTATAATTAAATATAATTTTATAAATAGGTTC
>NWSH02000323.1:17080036-17092987 GCA_002382865.2 Heliothis virescens | reverse complement strand
CGCGCTGAGGCAGTACACCAGCGCGATGATGGCCACCAGCGTGAGCACGTGGCTGCTGAGCGCAGGGCCCGTGTCTTGGCTGCCGGGCCCCCGCGCCGGGGCCGCGCCTGCACCCCTCCACGCGCGCGGCGCAGGCTCCGTGCCCTCTATCTCCAATGCACCTGTCAACACAACCTGTGTTAGTACTAATACCACGGTTGGTGCAATTCTGCCGAAACGTCGTGAGAAAAGAGGTATCGTAAACCTTTATAATTTCATTGCCAGTAAGACCCGTTTGCTGTCTAAAATATGTGCACAAGTCGCGTATATTAAAAAATATTTATTAAGTAGTACCCCTAACTGCTTCACATACGAAGAAGTAGAATAATCGCAGTCCATGGCACCTTTACTCAAAAAGAACATGTTCCATGATGTTTATTAAAATGGTTTGATGTTGGTACTAAATATGAAAGGTGAGCTTATAAATAAATTGCTATACACATACGAGTATATGAATGAATCGAGTACAATTAGGAATTCAATGACTTTCCTGTCTTGCATGTGTCTTAACTAAGCATTCTTCATTTTACCATTCCTTTTTATATATATTATATTTTTGCAATGCATTTATTCAAAACTCAATTCTTATTATATTCCTATTTTGTGGCAACATAACATATAAAACAACAATTCTTGGCCACAAATTCAATAGGAACACAGTGAGCTTAAAAATGCTACTTTAACCGTTACTGAGAGACTAATTAAACAAAAAAAATGTACTTTATGCAAACCAGATTTTATTGCAGGCACAGACAAGAGACACAGAGTCGTTCAATAATAAAAGTGCCAGAAATGTAAGTGAGAGTATTTTTAGCCATTCACATTTGCTGCACATTGCTCCTGACCTTGGAGGGTACAATGAAGGTCAGGGCGACCCTCACAGAGCGAACCCTCCGTCACCCCTGTTACATGAGAGCCCTTTGTCTGCCTCCCCTTGATCACCACATGAGATGACGCTACTAATGTACAGACAAAATCTGACACATTTTCCCAATCGAACATTAACCTTCCACTATGGTGATAAGGTTGAAAATCTATTGCAGAAATTTGTCAGATTGTGGTAACTTGATGTGCTGTCTGTATCGTATCTATATATTTAATCCGTACTTACATCATCGTCCCTTTGTTTGCAAGCTTTTGAATGGTGGCCATTCAGAGTTACACGTGTTACTGAATGATTGGTTTATTATTAGATACTTACAAATATTTCTGTTTTTAAATATATGGATACTGTATTTCAATGTTATGTGTTTATATGTTTGCATGCACAAAAAGTATGTAAGTTTATCAGTTGTCTAGTAACTACCTCGTTGGTCTAGTGGTCGCATAGCGCGACTGCCGATCACAGGTCTCGGGTTCGATTCCCGGACTAGGCCGAAATCGCCTTGTGGGTTTTAGAAACTTTCACAAAGCAGCCAGAAGTTTGGAAGTTGGCGGTGTTACACCCCCGTGCCTGGAAGGGCACGTAAAGCCGGCGTCCTCGANGTTGTCTAGTAACTACCTCGTTGGTCTAGTGGTCGCATAGCGCGACTGCCGATCACAGGTCTCGGGTTCGATTCCCGGACTAGGCCGAAATCGCCTTGTGGGTTTTAGAAACTTTCACAAAGCAGCCAGAAGTTTGGAAGTTGGCGGTGTTACACCCCCGTGCCTGGAAGGGCACGTAAAGCCGGCGTCCTCGAATGCTACTCAGTAGCAGTCGTATATAAATCCACGTCAGAGGCCGTCAGGCGGATTTGAGAAAACTCTGACACTAGGGCTTGTTAGGTGATTAAACCTGCAGCTCACTCGATAAGAAGAAGAAGAAGTTGTCTAGTGATTCTACAGATTCTTGAAAAAGTCGATTTTTACTCTCCTCTCCATATAGTAATTTTCAGTCAGAACATGTACCATATAATAAGCCTGAAAAATATATAAATCCTTAAGACGCCGTTAACAACCGGACCGCCAGCTTTTATAGCCTGACTTCTGAAGCCAGTTACCTGAGCCACCCGATACCCGTTGGTAAGACTGGTTTTCAGACTTTCTGTCTTCTATCCGTAACGACTGACGTGATTATTTAAACAATGTGTTTTATAAANTCATATAGTAATTTTCATTCAGAACATGTACCATATAATAAGCCTGAAAAATATATAAATCCTTAAGACGCCGTTAACAACCGGACCGCCAGCTTTTATAGACTGACTTCTGAAGCCAGTTACCTGAGCCACCCGATACCCTTTGGTAAGACTGGTTTTCAGACTTTCTGTCTTCTATCCGTAACGACTGACGTGATTATTTAAACAATCATCATCTTCCTGCCCTGTTCCCAATTTTATTTGGGGTCGGCGCAATATGTTTTCTCCTTCCATTTCTCCCTGTCACTCGTCATACTAACATTCACTTCCTTCTTACTCATGTCATCTCTCACACCATCCATCCATCTTTTCTTTGGTCTTCCTCTCCCTCTCACTCCCTCTACATTCGTACTTAACATACTTTTCGTTATATTATGTGTTTCATCCCTCCTCATTACATGCCCAAGCCCATACCATGACAATCGCTTACCTCTCATCTTTTCTGTGATTGGTGCTACTTTCAGACTTCCTCTAATGTGCTCATTCCTCACTTTGTCCATTCTTGTCATACCACACATCCATCTCAATATTCTAATTTCTGCTACATGCACTCTCTTCTCATCCCTCTTTTTCAATGCTCAACACTCTGATCCATACAGGACGACAGGTCTTTTTATGTATTTATAGATTTTATCCTTTAATTTAAGGGGCATCCGTGAATCACAAATTGTACTTGTGACCTGTCACCACTTCATCCATCCGCAGTTGACGCGATGCGTTACGTCTCGATTATTTAAACAATGTGTTTTATAAAGTACCTAAAATTTACATACACAATATTCAAAAATAGATGTGACTCCACCCTTACTTACATAATGGTGACGAAATTATTATATATTTTGAAACTGATAACGAATCTGAATTTTCCATAAAGATATCTCGTTTGCGTAGAGTAGGTTTCATACTCTAAAAATAGAGAAGCAAAGTTTTGTAGGTATATCTGATGTAATTTCTAAAACAATTGCACGAATTGCAAAATGTTTTTGTCTGATGGAAAATTACATTACCTCATACCAAATGTAAACCAGTGTTTTATATGGAGCGACTGCCTATCTGACCTCCACAACCCAGTTACCCGGGCAACCTGGCACCNTCTTATTCTGTACTGTAGTTTGAATGGACTGTTTCATCTTTCAGGCTCATTCATAAGTAAAAGTGGCAATGACCTAAACAATAAACATTTTACTTTCTTTACTAAAGGTACCATTGTACTAAAGTCAGTGCTGCTCGGATCGATCGATCACAAAGTTAAGCAACGCTTAGCGCTGTCGTTAAGTGGATGGGTGGCCAAATGACAGCCGGGACTCACCAATTTATCGTGCCTTCCGAAATACGGGACAACTCGTTATGTCAAGATGGTCACCCATCCACGGATCGACCGCGCCAAGCGTTGCTTAACCTTATGATCGATCGATACGCGCGGCTTTGACTTAGCCACGACCTCTTCTTATAGGATATGCGGAGTTATGTGTAGGTAAGATATAGTAAGGGTGAAATTCTATCTACATTTTTCTCAAACACATTTGTGCGTGCACTGCATGGAGTTTACTTTTGTTTGTATTTCGCGAACAAAAAGGGTGCGCAATACAATTGTTTCTGTTTGTGCTGCAAAACTGCACACTGTGTATCACAGTGGCACACTCATTACCAACTGATTGCAATGTAAATATTTTACTACTGGCTTCCGCCAGCGGTTTCACCCGCTCTCCCTTGGGAACTACTGCGCGCACCCGGATGAAAAGTAGCCTATAACCTTCCTCGATAAATGGGCTATCTAATACTAAAAGAATTTTTCAAATCGGTCCAGTAGTTCATGAGATTAGCGCGTTCAAACAAACAAACAAACTCTTCAGCTTTATAATATTAGTAGATAGATAAGTATAAAGAAAATATTAATGACGAGTGAACACACAGTCACCCAGCAACGGCGGCAACGGCGACTTGCAGGGCGAAATCGAACTACCAGATTTATCGGATTTTAGTAGAAGTCCATCTACTTTTGATAAAAAACGTAGTGTTGGATTTTTTTCTCTATAGAAACCCTTATAAGTTCAAGATACTTAAAATAACGAGCACTTACCAATACTCTTAGGGTCGGTGGGTTGGTGCCTCGGCGCCAGGGTCCTGGCTGACGGTGGTGCGTGTATCGGATGGGGCTCCAAGGGCACCAGGGTCATGCACTCGGGTACAGGCCGGGGCCCACTGCCGTCGGGGGAGAGGACCCTGGAGTATACGTGCAGTCTGCCCCCTTCAGCACGTTGAGGTAACTCTGGTAATATACAATTTTATATGTATTTTTTTGTAGGTCGTTTTCTGTAGGAGATTCAAAACAGATGATGGAGAATTACTTTATTAATGTAATTTTATTGTATACAAGCTTATGCTTATTGTCTCACCCGCATTCTGAGTGAACAACTTCACTACCCGGATAAAAAGTAGCGTGTACAGTTATTCGGATGTAAATTATATGCTACATTACTGTCAAGTTTCATCAAAATCTAATCAACCGTTTGCGCGTGAAGAAATAACAAAATAAACATATTTACAAACTTTTACTGTGATACCATGTTAAAGATACAATATTACCTGTATCATTATAAAGAAGTAAAGTTTGTGAGTTAGCGACATTGTATTTTACCAGTACAAAACTATATTATTTTTTGTCACAGGCATATACATATCTATCCGGGTATCGAAATAAGTTCCCTTTAAACACGAATACAACCGCAACAATTACCTAATCATACCCAGAACTCCCATACAACATACCTGAGGGTATGATATGCACATCTCTGAGGCGGTGCTGGCGGGGAGTGGCTGCATCCTTGAGGGAAGATGGCAGGTGTCCCACCAGGGCATACTGCAAGGAAGCCAGGAGCAGCCAGTGGCAGCTGCGGGCAGCACCACCTTCGAGACACGACGAGTCTCCGTACACTACCAAACGTCCAGCCTAGGCAATACAAAAAACTTTGATATTTAGGAATTGACATTATAATTATTTTATTTTAAACTAGCTTCTGCCAGCGACTTCGTTCGCGGATCATGTCGCTTATGCCAGCGACAACGGGTCGTCATAATCAAAGATGTTTCCCTTCACTGCTCTGTTCCTATTGATGGTAGCGTGATGAAAAGTATACTATAACCATCTCAGGAGCATGAATAATAATGTATTGTATTGTACCAAGTTTCGTTAAAATCCGTCCAGAAGTTTTTGTTTCTATAACGGTTATACAGACAGACAGACAAAAATTCTACTGATTGCATTTTTGGCATCAGTATCGATCCCTAATCACCCCCTAATAGTTATTTTGGAAATATATTTCATGTACAGAATTGACCTCTCTACAGATTTATTATAAGTATAGAAGAAGATAGGTAAACCATTTTTATTTTCTGTAGCTGTTTAAGTAATAGGTATATGGTTTTGAAGGGTTGTACTAGCCAATATGGGTAAATATCTACATTGTATACCTCCTGGTTCTTCAAACCATACAGACAGATTTGTGTTGCTGGGGAGTTTGTTCCACCATTTCTTCTTCCCAGCAAAAACATATAGGAAGTGGTGAAGCGTAGGCGTTTTGGGGGCTGTCTTTTGTAAAAATTGACCTTGAAAAAGTGCTGAATTTCAGCCTACTTTGAATAAATGACTTTTTATCTTATATTTTTTATCCCTTTGTGTGCCAGGGCCGCGGTAACTCTTTCGAACAATCCCGCAGCCTCGGCAGATTACTGAATATCTGTGATACTGACCCGGGGCTTGTCGCTGGTGTCGTTGGTGTAGTCCCTGGTCTCCCCGTCAGTTTGCAGCAGGCCTAGTATCGGCACGTCGACTGTCTCCCCTCCACCCGCCGCGCCGCCCCCTCCGCCCGCCTTCTCGCCTGACATTATCTACAGTAAAACATTGAAAAAATTAAAGAACGCTTTGACCACTGACGAAATTCCGGAAAGAAAGTTACGAAATTTCGAAACAAAAATGCGTTGGAAATATTCGTAGTCCAATAACAAAATACAAATCCAAAAAATAACTTTCTTTCTTAAGTCGGTAAAAAACTTTCAGTGACTTCCAGTGACGTTAGTGAAGTCAATGCAAAGCGAGAAGTTTTTCAATATTTGTCTATAGAAAAAATGGGCGGGTCCCAATAAAGGTGTATGAGGGCGCAGCCAGTAACGCCTCATCCCCCGACCAGCCCGAACACCCGCCATTGGTAACCCAACTTTCTTAGGGGATATTCCGCTATGACATCTCCGCTCGCCACTTTGTTCTTCAAACATTAGCCTCATAGAAGTTACTAGCTTCTGCCAGCGGTTTCAACCGCGTCCCGTGGAAACTTCTCGGCGCACCCGGATAAAAAGTAGCCTATAGCCTTCCTCGATAAATGGGCTATCTAATCCTGAAAGAATTTTTCAAATCGGACCAGCAGTTCCTGAGATTAGCGCGTTCAAACAAACAAACTCTTTAGCTTTGTAATATTAGTATAGATTCCAAATTCCTATCTCTAGCAACTAAAACAACAGATAGGTTATTGAAACCTATTGGACGATCTCAGTAACAATATTACCTGATGCCCCTGATCGCTGAGAGGTGCAGTGATCAGGATCCCATGTTCTGGAAAGCTGTGTATGTGCGTGCCGCTCGCGTAGTACATTGGGTGGCCCCCCAGTTTGAACGCGCCGTCGAACACGCGGTCACCGAGCGCCACCTAGTGATAATAATTAGCTAATAATTAAGATCTAAATGAAACAGTTATAGTAGTAGATTTTTGAACTTGGTAAGTATTTAAAGTTAAGAACTGGTTTTTATCGTGAATCGTTATATTCCTCCTCGACTGCCTCGTTGGTCTAGTGGTCGCATAGCGCGACTGCCGATCACAGGTCTCGGGTTCCCGGACCAGGCCGAAATCGCTTTGTGGGTTTTAGAAACTTTCACAAAGCAGCCTGGAGTTTGGAAGTTGGCGGTGTTACACCCCCGTGCCTGGGAGGGCACGGAGAGCTGGCGTCCTCGAATGCTACTCAGTAGCAGTCGTATATAAATCCACGTCAGAGGCCGTCAGTCGGATTTGAGAAAACTCTGACACTAGGGCTTGTTAGGTGATTAAACCTGCAGCTCACTCGATAAGAAGAAGTTATATTTATAGGGATACGGGACACCTTTACACACACGGTCGGTTAGCCCCATGGTAAGCTATCAATTAGCTTATGTTATGGGTGCTAACACAACTGATAAACTTCATATAATTACGTGTATAATTTAATTAAATAAGTAGTGTTATTTAATAACCTGATACATGCTGAGCAAGTCGTTGAGGGCAGGCACGTTAGAGCCACCCGTTTCTGGTATCCACCTGAAATACAGACCACTCTTAAAAAGGATACCTTACAACCCTTTCTCACTGGCGGTAACACATTGTGCACGAATTCTCCCGTTCGATTTCCGGGTTGAGTCTGGAAGTTGGTGTTACACCCCCGCGCCTGGGAAAGTACGTAAAGGCGGGGCACAGAGTGCTACCCAGTAGCACTCATTGTTATAATTCCACATCATAGGCAGTTAGGTGAAACTCAAAAATCTGACACTTGTCGAGCAGTGGCGGCGCTAGACCAAATGTGTACGTCGGCGATATCAAGTTCGCGAGGCCCAAGGGCGGATCCAGCTTTTGTGCCAGGGGAGAGGGGGGAGGGTGTTATATAGTGGTGGTATACTAATTTATAATTTTATTTTGACAATGTATAGTTTATGAAACAAAGAAATACAAAGGAAAAAATAAGACGAACTTTTTTTTTCAGATCAACGTTTAGATGTCGCCGGAAAATAACAAGATTCGTAAGTTTATCAATTTACTAGGAAGTTTATAAACTTTCGTAGGATTCTAAACGGAGTTAAATTGTATTATTTTACGTCCACATTATCAGAAACTTATCAAATTTCACGCAGAAGAACGAAAAATTTCTTACCATTGTCTAGTATTCTCGTCATAAAACTTGACGTGTCTCAACAAGGAGGCGTTGTACCAGTCAGCGAAGACGACGAGCGACATGCCGGCGTCGACGGCTCGCTTCAGCGCCGCCATCTCTTCGGGGAAGTACTCGTCTTCAGGGTCCACGAGGAGTAACGCTCCGTATAGCGATGTATCTATACAGGTTAGGGGACAACCTGGAATGTGCAGATTAGATGATAAATTGTATCTGTGTAAAAAAAATGTGGGGCTCCCATATAGGACACGCGATTTATGCACAGAACACTTCGCGATTTCGACTCGCACTTGGCCGGTTTTTTCGTTTGACTTTCAGCTTTCAAGCTATAACGGTTTATGAAATACAGCCTGGAGACAGACAGACAACGAAGTCTTAGTAATATGGTCCCGTTTTACCCTTTTGGGTACGGAATCCTAAAAAATAAGTTTAGAATGAAGGTAGGTCACAGAAGCAAGAACTTACCCATAACCTCGAGATAGAAGCCATGTTCTCTCAGGCGACGGTACATGTCGCGGAAATTAGTGTGGACGTGGTCGGCGTGCCAGTCGAGAGGATCATGCTTGGCACGAAGGTCGTCTCTTGGGAAGTAGCCTCCAGGATAACGCAGACTGTGGAACTGATCCCATAGGAGGCGGCGGGACCGAACTGGTACTGGGATCACGCGGGCCCTGGACAAGTACGAATGTAATTGTCGTTAATATAATAGGGTTAGTCCTACTTTTTAACCGAGTTCCCAAAAGGAGGTTCTCGGTTCGCATCTTTGTTTTTTCATGTGTATTTTAATTAATCTATACTAATATTATAAAGTTGAAGAGTTTGTTTGTTTGTTTGTTTGAACGCGCTAATCTCAGGAACTACTGGTCCGATTTGAAAAAATCTTTTAGTGTTAGATAGCCCATTTATCGATGAAGCCTATAGGCTACTTTTTATCCGGATGCGCCGAGTAGTTCCCACGATAAATCGGGTGAAACCGCTGGCGGAAGCTAGTGTAAAATAAAACAAAAAGTTCGCAGTGCTCGCTAGCATGATATACAAATATCCAATAATAGTTTTATGTAAGTCAAGTCACTATGGAACTAACTCGCGCAGTTTTAAAAAGGTATTGGTCGCATTTTTAGGCAGCTGGATATTTTTTTGGGTTCTTTCAAATTGGACGTTTCTAGACGTTCACTGGTTTTCATATAAAACGCTGTGGCTGCGATAAAACGCCACAAAGATGGCGCACAGGCACAAAACGTCCAATTTCAAAGAAGGTTCATCACTTGAGATAAATAAAATTAAAATAATATAGTTGACATATAAATAAACATACTTGAGTTAAAAAATATGTCTGCGGATTCAAAAATTTAAACATCTAAACATATTCGCTTAGGTTCTTCTATTTCGCTTAGGTTTCAAGAGGTGATTAATCTAATATTGTATTGTGTAAAAGGTGCCGTTGTCACATAAAACATAAACACGGCTATTTTATTCGCAATTTTATCATAAGTAATTCGCAAAAGTATTATTTACGCATATTTTTCACCGTTGTGTATATGTAAATAGCGTTAGATTGCAATCTGTCTCAAAATTAATAACTGTCGAAATATTGTGAACAGCACCAAACTTTTTACAATATAACATACTAGCTTCCGCCAGCGGTTTCACCCGCTTTCCCGTGGGGAACTACTGCGCGCACCTGGATAAAAAGTAGCCTATAACCTTATTTGATAAATGGGCTATCTAACACTGAAATAATTTTTCAAATCGGACCAGTAGTTCCTGAGATTAGCGTGTTCAAACAAACAAACAAACTCTTCAGCTTTATAATATTAGTATAGATTATTAAAACAGACAGCTTACAATCTTACGATTCTCAATGGATTCCGATTGGTCATGGCACACATGGAATGGTCTATAGTAAGATCGACCAATCAGGGACAGCCTTCGGACAATATGCTGCGGTTCACAATATATCGACAGTTTGTAATCTCGCGAGATAGATTGCAATGTAACGGTATTTACAATCTTACGGTGATGTGTATTTACCGTATGGGCAGAGTGAGTGTCGCATTCTTCATAGTTCTTTCTCCAGAATCGTCGTAGCTCTCGACCGTGACATTCACGTGACCCTGTCGAATTCAAACATTAAACAAACAACTTTACCATAACACGTCACAGTCAATTATTTTTAATCGCGAGTAATTACATGTATACACATTTTTCTCATGTTAATCTTAATCAAAAACAACAATTATATCGAAGAATTGATGTTAGTTAATTTTGTTCGTATGGTGTATTTAAAAAAAACACATTTTAAGAAGATAATTAATACTGGCTATCAATAATTCGGACCACATTGTCATGACAATTTCCTGCGTGTTTCGGAAGACACGTTAAAGGAATGGATTCCGGCTGTCATTGAAACACCTTTGGCAGTCGTTACTGATAATCAGATGGAAGAAAGTCTGACAACAAGTCTTATCAAGAGGTATCAGGTTGCCAGTGCAACTGGGTTGAGGAGGTCAGACAGGCAGTCGCTCTATATAAAATTCTTGTACTCTGCATCAGGTAACACTGGAAGATGACTCCAAGATAGTTGGGAAAAGACTAAAGCAGGTGGGTTAGTAGACCAGAAAAAACAATTGTGGGGGTCGCTCCCCTTTTGAAAATGACGTTTCATAAGAGTCTGTAAAGGCTTATTTGTTTGAAATAAAAACATTTAACTTTGAAAAACACCTTGAATAGTCAAAGTCAAATCATTTATTTCATTTAGGCCTTTACAAGCACTTATGAATGTCAAAAAAAATATAACTAAGGTTGATTCTAATGGTCCATTCCAAAAGTAGCTTCGTAAGGAGAAGAACGGGCAAGAAACTCCATGGTTACTCTTTAAAAATAGAATTACAGTTTTATGTATCATGCAGAATTACATAAAAAATAAAATAAAGAGAATAAATAATAACAAAACCTCATATTTTAATAAAACTAGCTGCCCGCCCTCGCTTCGCTTCCTGGAAAGCTCCCGATCGGCGTTGGTTTGTACAAAACATAAACTTACTATACATTAAAACCTTCCTCAAGAATTGTTCTATCTATTGTTGAAAACCGGATGAAAATCCGTTCAGTACTTTTCGAGTAAATCGCGAACAGACAGACAGATAATTACCTCAATGATGCCGTCAAAATCAGCGCCCTCTTCAAGTACCGAGAAGCTGAGAGCCAGCCACCCTGACCAGGGCCAGAGGATCTGGCTGAACTCAGCAGATACAGACATCAGCACCCCGTGGGGGAGGTGAGGGTGCCATGTCACCTCTTTCTGAAAATACAATTAGCTCTGTCAGAGGTCATTTTGAATTGCGACGACTTATATCAAGATTCTCCTCCACATCATCAATGCCAGACTGCGATCTTTCCTCGATTGGCAAATTCCTCAAGAGCAAGCAGGTTTTGTTAAAGGACGAGGAACTCGAGAGCAAATTTTAAACATCCGGCTCATTATAGAAAAATGCTACGAGTTTAACATCCCGATCTTCATGTGCTTTGTGGACTACAAGAAGGCATTCGACTGTGTAGACTGGGAAGAACTTTGGAAGGTGCTAGCGGAAACCGGCGTACCCACAGAACATATAAAGGAGGTTAGAAGGGCCTTGTGGGCGGGGCACGCGCGCCGCGGTTATGAGCAGATTCTCAAAGGCAGGCGAAATTGACTACAATCGCGCGTTTGTTGTGACAGCGTACGACGCTCCGAAAAAAAAATTAAATTATGCCGTCTTGCGCAGTTATTACGTGTCGGAAAAGAAGCCAGGAGTTTACTGTAGCACGAGACGGGATTTCTTTTCACCGGTAAGTCCAAAAACATTAAAATACTTGTGATATTTGTAATTATAACATTGGCATTATGAAGTTTGTATACAATAACGATATTATCGCAAGCAAACGAAAAGTAATACATTGCTTGCAATACATGCGATCCAATTGGCACTACGTGAGCGATCGTGCAATGTATTACGTTCACTGCGAGCGTCTCGAGTGCCGAACCAATAGTTCAATTCCACGAAATCTAGCCATATCGATAGTGATGTGCCGAGTTGTAAACAATGTCGATAAGTACCTACTATGATGCAAATTTACTATCAATAGTGCACATTGTAGCTAAAATATTATTATTTATTACCAGCAATTATTTATATAAGTTATATATTTTAAATTATGTTTTTATTTTATATTTAAGTTTAATGTAATTTTGCAATTGAAACTGACATACCTATGATTTAATATTTTTTAGGTTTCCAGCAGATCCAGATATAAGAAAACTGTGGATTGAGGCAACTGGTAGAATCGATTGGATCCCTACTAAATGCAGCACAATTTTTATTTCTTGTGTTTTTTTTATATTCTATGTATGGAGAAAATGAATAAAGAAAATTGATTTTCAAATTGAATTCGTATTTTTTATTTGTTTACTTTTATTTATTTTTTCTATATTCGCATGAATACATATTCACAACATGCATTACAGAAGTCCACAATACTTGTAAAGTAAGTAGCAAGACTACGGCTATCGATACATTTTATCGATATCAATAATCGACCTTTTTCTCGCCCTAACGTACATGAGCTTTTACGCGTGTATGAGTGTACGTCAAACGCAGTGATTGCGCTAGTGTGACAACCAACAGCAAACTCACGATTTTAGTGCGTGTGGTTTATTTGTGTGCGTAATCCGCGTAGGAATTACACACATACTTGCAGTGAAGTTAAAGAGTGGGAGACAAACGGCGACACGCGTTCTAGTGCAAATCAGGAACTATTTCCTTTCTAACCTCCTTTATATGTTCTGTGG
>NWSH02000323.1:16967960-16979736 GCA_002382865.2 Heliothis virescens | reverse complement strand
TTTTATATGTATATTTGAGCGGTTGGAACGTTGGCAGTCGGGGCTCGCGCTCGAAGGGGCTTCGTTGCTGACGTCGCCGCTCGTGCAAGTGTCCCCAGCGCTATTGCACCATGAGGTAGTCACCTCAACAAAATAAAATTTATTTACACTCAATTTTAATACTGTTTCATCTTTTTATCATAAAGTATCAAGTTGGTTCATCGTATTTTTTTATCGATAAACGTAGATATCATGTAGATTTATGTATATGACATTACTATGCGATTTATCTATCCTTTAATAGTGATGAAAAAAAAAATACATACACGGTCGATAGTTCTGTCATCTTTTCTAAGTCATCGTCAGCTATCGAAGATTTTTTTTCTTGTATACGGAGTAGTCACTAAGGTTGTCCAATTTTAATTTATCGATTTTAAAAGGGTACCGTATTAAATGTTAAATAATATCTTACTTTTTTGTCGTGGAGCTAATTCGTATGTCGATAATTCAAATTGGACATATTTTTTCAGTCGTCATTATTCATTCATACGTTATTTTTTCATAACAATAAATCGTTAACTATTGTAGTTCCATAATACTTTGTATGTTTCAAATATATAGATATTTGCTTTAGAAAGCTCAGCATGTTAAATGTGCATGAATAATATAAATGAGATAATATGAACTAACCTTTAGGTTATAATATTTATGGAATCAGGTATTCAGCAACTTTGTGTTACGCAAAATAGGAATAATTTCAAGGGGTTTCCAGGAATATATTTGCATATACTAGTAGAATATTTCTATCATTGTAAGTCATGCTATGGAAGTTATTCAGACAGTTCTGTTGCGCAAGCGCATATACCAATAAAAGGTCACATTTATAATATTTGCTAGTTCTGTGTAGTGACATAATGGACATAAGGTATTTAATTTCTATTAAAAGTATGAGATTAGTGTGTTTATTCTAAAAATATTTAATAGGACTTAACAAGATATATTTTATCGACCATGTTATTATGTACCTATATTCTAGCAAATAAATTCATTTCATTTCATTTCAAGACGTTGAGGTGAAAGTGTACCATGGGTGTACTATAAATGATATTGACCCACCGTCATTGGTAGGATTGCTTTGCCCAGCATAGCGAAATAAGATATTCCTCCACTGAGCAATTAGGATCTTTTCTATAAAAATTAATGCTTATACATTCTGATTATGTGCATGGTGCAAATATACAAGTTTATACGTGTTAGATAATCTTCCGTAGATATAGTAACTATAATTATGGAAATTTCTAAAACTGTATATGAATGCATGTTTCAGTAAATTAATTATATTCTGATATTATATTATCATTTAGTCAGCATGATTTTCCGAAACTAATTGTTGTCATTTTAAAAGTAATTTATTTTTTGATACTTGTTCGAATATTGCTCGATGTAACCTTTTCTAAGGCTGAGATGGGTTGATGAATCTATGTATGTTTATAACTGGATATTTTTTTTAATAATTTTTTTTTTTTAAGTTTTTACTTATTTATGATAGTTACTAATATTTTACGTAATGTTAAACAATGATGTGTTCGAAGGTGCACTACTGTTGCCTAGAAGTGACCTATTCTTTCTTTACTCAAAGACATCCGGGTCTTGACATCTATCCTGATAATTAGAGATCAGATAATCGGATGCATATTTGCCTAAAGTTTCTTTTTAGCTAAGAAAATATTGAAGGTGCTTCTCAAACAATATTTAAAAAAATATATCCCGGGATTCTAGTGAATTTGGAAATGCGAAAGTAGTCTGTAGTGTAGTGAGAAAACGTCGTCTTCAACATGTGGTTTTAATTAAAAAAGAAACGGAAGTAAACAATTATTTTCGAAACAAAAGTTCACTCCATAACAACNAAAAAAATATATCCCGGGATTCCAGTAAATTTGGAAATGCGAAAGTAGTCTGTAGTGTAGTGAGAAAACGTCGTCTTCAACATGTGGTTTTAATTAAAAAAGAAACGGAAGTAAACAATTATTTTCGAAACAAAAGTTCACTCCATAACAACCTCTACACTTTATGTAAATATGCATCCACATATCCGATCTCTGGTAATAAAACATTCTAATTTCCCTATTCGTGTGTAGTTAACCCTGCAAGCGGCGCAAGGCACGGTGGGGCTGATCGCGGCCCCAGTCCAGGGTTCAGTCCTGCCGCTACAGACTCCGGCCACACTCGTCACACACGTCAAAACTGAGGATGATAAGGCCGCATCGGTGAGTACTTATTTCTATATTGATTGTATTCTCTTACAGCTTTCTTCTCGTAAAAGTCGTTAATGTCGTTTCGAAATTAAAATCCGAGCACAAGTCAGCGTATATGTCGATACGCACCCCGTCGATAACTAAAATGGGTAGACGACAGGGTAAAAAATAAGCAAATCCATTAAGTCCGTAATTTAGAATATCGTAAAATATTCGACACGTATTTTTTTTTAATCTATGAATAATAACAAAGATTATGAGTATTAAAGTTCAGGAGTGTGGTCCTGACGTCACGCCTATGTAAAAATCGTACATAAGTGTGACGTCACGCGCAAATTCAACGGTCTAAAGCTTCGTAATTATTTGTGTAGATGAAAAACGAAAATACGTATGCAATATTTTTTTTATAGTCTAAAAGACGGACTAACTAGATTTTTTTTAGTCGTCTAGCCCATTGGTTTCTGCGCAACCATTCGCGCAATGTTCAGTGGAGACAGCAAGTTTTACGCGAATACCACGCGGCGTTAGTTATTAATGATTGCACAACACTGTAAGAGACAAAAAACGTTATGCACACGTGCGATGAATTATATGACTGATAACTTAAAACAGCCGGCAAGGATGCTTCGCGCATGTGCAATAATGTTTTTATAAATAAATTAATTTCCGCCCACGATTTCACTGGCGTCCCGCGTCATAATTACTTCCTTCACATGGATTAAAAGAGGCATATATTATGCTAATCTGACATATACTGCCGCTTGCTTTTATAGCGCGAAAAATATGTAGTATTAACAAGATATCAAATAATCACTAGTTGGCAACTTCGGAGCGAAAAAAATATGTGACGAGAGCTGTAAAGACTGTGATAAATGAACATACAAACATTTTCAATTTTATGTAAGTTTTTTACCCATCAATGGGTTAACTAAAATGTCTTACTACAGTATTAACATATAAACTTAATATTTCAGGCGCCGGTGCTACAGATCCAGCCCGCGCAGCAAGTACCGTCAGAAGCGACGGAGGCGAGCACGACAACGTTCAGCACGGCGTCCGTGACCGTCACTACGGCTGATGCTGCTGTCTCTACCAGCACTGCTACCATTGGTGAGTTAAATAAACGTAGTTTAAAAATAAAGATTTCGTATAAAAAAGTCTTTGGAATAGTTTTGGTATAGTAAGTTATTTGGTAAAATAACACTTTGTTATAGTAAGTCATTTGGTATAATAATGCTTTGGTATAATAAGTACTTTAGTATAATAATACTTTGGTATAATAAGTTATTTGGTATGAAAAATACTTTAATATAAGAATACACTTGGTATAATAACATTATAATTATTACCAAAATATATTAGGCATAGCTTTGGTATAATAAAACATTCACAAAATGCGAGAGCTACCATTGGCTTGGCATAATCTTAGTTGTATAGATTCTCAAGAAATTTTAAAGGATATAAATAAAACTAAATTATTATTAGTCACTTTCATATTATTTACGCGTAACAAACATTTTGCAGGCTCAGTAACGCCAATGGAGACTTCGAAGTCGAGCCCATCGAAGTCTGACAGTCAGATCAGTACCAGCGAGCCGGCGGTGTCCACCGCTACCACTGTGGCGACCAGCTCTGCCCCAGTACCGAGCAGTGCACAACAAACTACGTCCGTCGCGCCTCAGGTACTCATTAATTTAATTTTACACTAATTTTTATTTGAAAAAATAAACACTTGTACATTCGTTCTTACAGATACTTAATATTACTTAAGTTAAAGTAAATATTTCAATGAAGAGCATTGGAAAAGGTTAAAAACAAAATAAATAGAATTAGTCAAAGTTATCTCGTTACTCTATGGGAAATATTTTGCATTTTTTAACAAATATCCTTCTCTTTAAGAATTCTTTAAATCTATTTACTGCAAGGTCTATCAGAATCCGTTCAGGCAAAAAAACAGTTCTTTTTTTGCATTCATTTCTATTTTAAATGGCCGTAGTTGTATTGACATCCTGTAAGCTTTTTTTTTCAAATATTCATCACTTTATTGGTTCATTATTTACATACAATTTAACTATGAGAAACTCTGTGTACATAGATTTAAAAATATAACGTGTATACATATTTATTATATTTCGCAGGTGGTGACAACAGTAGCGTCGTCAACATCATCATCGTCGACGATGACGGCGGCCATTACCGCGCCGGTGTCGTCGGGTGGGACCGCCCTCTTCAAGAGCACACAGTGTACACCACGGCATATGAGCCAGCAAGCTGCACATGGTCAGTATACTATGACCTTTATACAAGTTGTTGTTTTGCATCCTGGTCAAATTCAAGGACGTAGTTATGCTAATGATTCTCGACCCAAATCAATAATAAAATGAGTTAGTTTAAAAAAAAAACCGAATTAGCGTATTTGAATGTGTTAGAAGCCTTATAACCGCGCTACGCTTTCACACAAACGCAAACAACACGGACTGACGAACGGATTGGTTTTATCTACGGTTATAAGGCTACTAACACATTCAAATACGGCTATCTAACACTGATTTTTATTTTCAAATAAGTCCTATTATTACTGAGATTAGAGCGACCAAATAAAAAATCTTTCAACCCTTATAACGTGAATGAATATGAATGATATAATTAATACCTCATTAATATTTTATTTCAGACAAGGGTCTCCCCAAAGCGATGGTGAAACCAAACATATTGACGCATGTGATTGAAGGTTACGTCATCCAAGAGGCCGGTGAACCCTTCGCTGTAAGTCTCATGTTCTTTGTTAGTTACACTTGAATGGTTGAGCAAAGAATAGAGAGTGTCCAAAAATACTTAAAAAATACGTGAAAATTTCGGCGATATTTCGTTACTCGTACTTTTAAGGCCCAAGTTCACTGACAACACTTAAGTTAGTTTCCTTAAAAAAAATGTTAACTTTCAATTTTCAAAGTAAACAGTTGTTTTCAGTAAATCAGGTTTTTATATTCGCGGTTAATTTGGGCTTAAGAAAGTTATAAATGGTTTTGGTTACCATAGATTAATATTTTACTAGCGACACTCTCTATTTTTTGTCTGTACCCTTCATTTTATTTGAATTCCCCCTTTTATTGTCGATACATTTTTTTAAACCCGACACGCAGTTATGTAACTAAATAAAACACATTATTTTTTACATCTACGGCATCAGGAATATTATTCTAAGGTATATAAAAACTTTAATCTGTCTGTCTTGATGTCGTGAGTAAAATGGCTGTCAGGGCTAGAATCCCTTTGTCTTACTGTAAAAACGTCATTGGACGTTATATATTTGATGTAATTGATCCTTTGAAGCATGGCAATATATAACATGTATGCCGATATATTATCAACTATATGTGACTTGCGCCCGGCTTTGCACGGGGGTATATAAATATACTCGTATACTTAAATGTCTTGAATATATATTTATTCCATCTGTTGATGCAAACCGCATGGAAGAAGGCTGTGTAGTTTGAACGAACAGACTTGAAGGACTTTATATGTATTTTTCTTTTTAATTAAGTTGATCTGTTTTCTTTATTGATATTTTTTTATAATATCTGTTTTTGCATTTCAACCATTGTCATGAAATATATTATAATATGTATTTATGTGCAGGATCACGTCAAATAACTTTGCTACTCTGCTAATCCACGATGCGCGTGTGCATGCATACTCATATTTAGTTTTAGAAATTATAAACTTTACCTTGATAATAATGACAGTTTCAAAACGAACGTTCTTAATACTGGAATTATTGATCAAATTGAATACATCATGCTACATGCATATGTTCTATTTGTGTACCACTATGAAATACTCATCCCAAGTTTTAAGGAGGTTTCATCCTCAACCACTTTTCAGTTTTAATTATGTGCAATTTTAATCAAATTTAATATAGAAGCCAATTTTTATTGCAAAGTTATATGACGTGAGACGTGAATGTAAGCACTTATGTGTTTCGGCGTATGGCTCAGGCAGAGGGGAGCGCAGCAGACAGAATTTTTATATGACAGTAGAAAGTCAACTTTAACATTATAGGCAGAAAGTGCATATTATTATATAGTTAAATGAAAAAAAAGCGTCCGGCTTTTGTTTTGACAATTTTAAAGTAAATTTTCGAGTGTTTTGTGAATATAGGAGCCAGTGGCTAAGTACCAAACAGCCACGCGTATCGATTTACTGTAAGGTTAGCAACACTTGGCGCGGTCGATCCGTGGATACCTGACCGCCATCCTGTTAGACAGGGGTTACACGATCAGTCTGGCGTCATTCTGGCATCAGTCACAGACTGACGAAAGACTGACGGGCAAAAAACACGGTACATTTTGGACCATCAGTCCGTCAGTCACCCGGTTACACGATCAGTCTCCCATCATTCATGACCAGACTGATGGAATTGACTGACGCCAGACTGATCGTGTTACCCCTGTCTTACGACTTCCCGACTGTCATTTGACATCGAGTAGTCAAAAGCCAGAAAGTCTGACATCCAATCTTACCAATCGATATCGTGTTGGGTTTAGATTGGAAAGCCGACCCCAACATAATATTGGAAGGCTAGTAAGATGATATTTCGAGTGGTTTATAAAACCCGTGTCCAGTGCGCTCCTCTCTGCTGTGCCTATATGTTCGTTCCGGGCGTTTGGCACGGTTGTCAACTGATATGTAGAGTAATCTGGTGCAGGTCAACCGGCCCCTGAGGGACTGGGTCGATAAGGAACAGGACAAGGAGAACAAACTGCCTTCCTCGGACGATGGACCGCCTCGTAAGTTATTGTTTTATTGTTATTAATTACTTGGCTCAAAGCCTATAGCCTTCTTCTGTAATTGGGCTATCTAATATAGAAGGATTATTTCAAATCGGATTATAATATCTGATACTGATACCATCTAGCAAATTCTTCACTTAAAACACGTGTTTTAGAAAATTCTCCATACAAAATTTTCTAAAACACACAATGAACGTTAACTTTCTTGTAGTAATACAGAAGGGGTTTTCTTACAACAAAAAACACACGTTCAACACGTATTTTAGCATAATATTGTGTGGAGAATTTTCTGAAACACGTGTTGAACGTCTGTTTTTTGTAATAAGACCCTAGAAGTTCAAAATTACGTGTTGTACAGGTAAGAAGCAGATGCTAGAGCATTCCCCTAGCGTGGGGCGGATCAGCTCGTCGAACGAGGGCGCGGCACACAGCACCGCGACCAACTCGAGCGCTAAGGCGGACGCGCCCGAACCCAGCGCTGAGGCCGCGCCCAAGATACCTAATGCTAATAAGTGGACTGTGAGTATATTATACACTAGCTTCCACCAGCGTATAGCCTCGGCCTTCGTCGGTAAATGGGCTATCTAACACTGAAATAATTTTTCAAATCGGACCAGTAGTTCCTGAGATTAGCGCGCTCAACCAAACGAAGAAACAAACTCTTCAGCTTTATAATATTAGTATAGATTTGTCAAATAAAATGTGCTTCTAAAACTTTACCTGTGTGTACTATTGCGATGACTACAAATAAAATTGGGCAAAGAGATGAAGATTTAAATTAAAATTATTCTAAAAGTATATATTTTTTATTATATTTTACATCAAATACTAAATTATGTTGCCATGTAAAACAGATGTATAGTAAAAGGTAATTATTTGAGCAATAAGTGTTGCCGGGTAGGAGCAGAATCATTTGCGTGACATTTACTAAAAAACTTATCCATATTCCGTAAAGATGCTCACATTTAGACAATAAACTTAACTAAACCCCAACTCTTAGGTATCGGAAGTGTGCGACTTCATCCGCAACATTCCTGGCTGTGCTGGCTACGCTGACGAGTTCCTCATGCAAGAGGTGGATGGCGAAGCCCTACTGCTGATCAGACCGGAGCACCTGGTCATGGCGCTGTCTATGAAGCTGGGGCCGGCGCTCAAGATCGTAGCCTGCATCGACTCCCTGCGCCCTGAGAGTGAACAGACTACGCATGATCATGACTGAGGTAAGGACTTAGCTATAATAACCACAGAATAAAGATGTACCAGTAATGAAGCTAAGCCCTGTTGTCAAAATGGTGACTTAAGCACCATCGACGCCGTACGGTTGTCATTTGGTAGTGGTACTTAAATATCTGTCAAACCTTAGTTCCTAATTTGGCCAAACGCTAGCAGGCGCTGTAGCTCTTGACGCGACAGTCAGTACTGACAGCACTGGTAAAGGTACATAAATGCTCGTCAATGCGCAGACGTTACGTACTTTAGTAGGTAGCTTCCCAACTGTTCTACAGATATTTAAACTGTGCTATTACTTATGGTGAATGGTCTGTTGATTCCGATCCTCCCGCTAGATGGCGTTGTATTCAAGATTCCTAGTTTTTTTCGAGTTTTGTGTAAATCGATCATTATGAAGTCAAACTAGTAACATTTGCGTGTCTCGGACGTTACACATTATTGAACTAGTTCATTTAATTTGCCTAAAATCCACACAATTTGAAATAATGGTGGCTATACAAAATCGCCATTAATTACAGAATCGTTTTTAGGCAGATTTTGTATAGCCACCATTATTTCGAATTATATGGATTTCAAGTCGATTAACTTCCATTTAGTGTTAGTTTACCCTAACATTTTTACTTTTATACATTCAGTGAAATGATATATCGTTATTTTTTTTCCAGAATTACTGTCAGTGTTCTTCGCGAACAACCTGTAACTTAGTTACGTTGACGAAGAGCACTTGGTGAAGGACATTTGCACGTAAGAATTGTTCATGTAGACAATTTGTAGAACTTGTTGTTTAGTTGTTAGTTCGTAATTAAGGGGACAACATCGAGTTTTTACATCAAAACATCATACACGATCTATTATGTAATCATCGATGAAATATACGTGCGGTACGAATAATACAATAGTCGTTCGGCACTCACAGGGAGTTCCCCAAGTTGTACGCGATTCTGCGGCGATATATGACCGAAAATAAAATATACTTGAGAAATCAGGTACATTTTACTATATAATAGTTGTTCAGGAACTGTAGGGAGTTCCCCAATTTGTACGCGATTCTGCGGCGATATATGACCGAAAATAAAATGAACGTAAAATATTTTTTACGTTCAATTCACCATATTATAGAATTTCAGCACCTATAGTTCCCTAAGTTGTACGCGATTTCGCGGCGAAAATGACCGAAAATAAACTATACATTAGTTATCACGTTCAATTTATCATACAATAGTAGTTCAGCACGTTTGGTAGTTCCCCAATCGGGACGCTAATTCGCGGCGATGTATGAGCGAAAATATAATACTAAGACTTGAGATACCAGGTACAATTTACCATATTATAGTAGTTCAGCACCTATGGGGAGTTCCCCAATTTGTACGCGATTCCGCGGCGATATATGACCGAATTTTTTTGTACATAGAAACTATGGCAACACTGTCCGGACAGACTTCGGAGACAGGGACGGTCCATAGGATTAGCTAGTTAACTTAGCAACTACACGGACGCCTTGACTAAATCAGATTCAATTCACTCAATTATTAGCATATTTAGGTTAAAATACTAAAGTTGGTCTTTTTACCGTTGTTATCGAAGCTTATTGTCGATATATCTGTCCCCCTCGCACAGTGTTTCGCACGTTGTGTCGTACAGCCGTCACTGATTTCATCATCATCATTAACGCGTTTCATTAAGTTCGGATAACGCTGTTGTGCACTTGGGACAAATGTCGAAAGTTCCGCCTATCTAGTGTTAAGTTTTACTTATTTTAGCACGTACTTAGATGATAATTACTTTCGTCTCTCTTTTCTATTATTTAATTACTTCCACAACTAAATATTTCATTTTAAGCAAAACGCTTTTTTACTACCTACGCTATAAAATTTGTTCTATCGAGTACGAGTAGGCGTCAAGCTAACGACCACGATAGCTCGTCAGATTGACGCCTTCGAAATTATTGTATTCAGCCTTCTCAGATTTTGACACATTTCTTACCTAAATCAATTCGAAATTATATAAATAATTAATTTGAATCGTTTGGAATGTGCGCAGGAACCTTTTGTACAATATTCGACCATGAACGTGTTAGGGATGTATGTCAATGTATATATTTTATATCTTTAGATAATATCGGCTTTGGCAGGTTATCGACATTTATGTTTATCGTATTCACTTTTAGCGATTGTCGATTTAAAAATATTAAGATGAGAATCGATACCTAGATGGAAAGTGAATGGATAAAGTATCGATTGAAATCGATTGCCTGCCAAAGTCCTTAGTTACTGTAGGTACAGTACGTATGTCGTCGTTACTGTTGCAACACATACATTTTGTTCACTAAGTGTAGGTTACGTTAACTTTATATAACGTTAAGTAGTAGGTAATAAGTTAATGTTTCACATAGAATAACAGTTAGTTGTTGTAATTGAAATTTTTATAACACAAAATGATATTCGCTTTTATAGTTAATTCGTGTTCACTTTAGTGCAATTCAACATAAATAATTGGTGTATTATTATTTCAAATATCCCCGTTTGCCAGCGTGTGTTTTGTTTGCAAATTTTATTTATCAAAACACTTGCTTGTACTGACCGAGCTAACAGCTTTTTACATCAATGGTGCTACTTAGTTATATTTTTGTGGCAAAACAATATATTGACAAGATTTTTTGGAATCAGATGTGTTTGTAGATATTTTATAATATATTAACCGATACAGCGATTACTTTCATTATTTTATTATTATTGTATAGTTACTTGAATATGTAGTTAATTAATGATGTTCAATTTTGGATTCGCCTTTTACACCATTACGGCCAATTAATGTAAATATTAGGTTTATTGGGTTATATAGAACAGAACGGAGTTGTTCAATCACGTTGTCTTGTAAATATTGAGTCGTATGAGCAAGCACTTACCAAAATCAGGTCAGTAATTATATCTATATTATAAGTAAACATGTAAAATGCTTTGGTGATTTCAAACTGGGATTTAATTTAGAATGATTTTCGGTAATAATTTAAGTATTGCTAATTTACTAAATGAATATATTATGATTTTATTGTTCTGCGCATTTTCACGAATATTATATTAATTTTAATGATGAATGATATTTTAATGTATTATAGTAGGATATTATTATATAATATTATTACAGTGATTTTATTTTATGACAACAATGCTACGTAAAATTCTGAGAACTTTAATTTTGATTTTATATATTGTAGCAATTGTAGGACCGTGTATAATCATCACAATTTGTTTATATAATGTTGTAAGGTTTAAGTAATTTGTATGTATAAAGTACAGTCGGCTTGAGCACTGCCATGAGGTTTAAATGTACAGTCTGTGTCAGATTGGCGTTGGCTGCCGGCGTGGCTAAACAGTTCAAGATGGACACGATGTTCTAAGAGATTTCAACAATTATATCAACTGTGCCCTATAACTTGTTTTAGCTACTAAGAACGCTCACGTCAGTCTGTTTATATAAGTTTGTGTAGTCATAGAAGTCAGTTATGAATACTCGTACGGT
>NWSH02000323.1:16943465-16956764 GCA_002382865.2 Heliothis virescens | reverse complement strand
ACCTATAGGTATTAGGGGAACATTTATACTACACATACTATACATTTATACTACACATTTATACTACTACACTATTTAATAAACGGGCAGTCAAATTTTCGCGCACTGACATCCAGGAGGCTGTTTGAGCTGCCCCAGATTCTGCAGCAGCGACGCAGCACGTTTACGTCAGATCTCTGCAAAGCCGTCAGAGTGCGCATCGGCAAACATTCCCGACGCACTACAGAAGCGCGGCAGCCCCAGCAGCATCCTGAACGCATTATTATATTGAACTAAAAGAGCTTTGATGACCTTCTGCGTACATTTTGTCCACAGATTTCACGTGCAAAGTGTCTGACAATAGGCATTAAAAAGCGTCACTTACACTTCACAACGAGCAAACCTACGGGCAAGCATGTTGCATCGAACTGTCAATGCTCTTGGTTTCTTTCCATATCTAAGTCATCTTTGAAGTCTGCTGCAACAATATGGCCTAAATATTTAAATTGTTGAACACGATTCAAGATACTGCCTGCCAAGATGGTAGATGGAGAATTATCTGAGAACTTAGGACCAAAAATAAGAATCTCACTCTCTTTATATGCATGGCTTGTTAAGTGATTAAACCTCAACAGCTCACTCGATAAAAAAGAAAAGAAAGAAAGAAAATACCTTTTATTACAGGCTTATGACACATCAACAAAGTGAAAAGAAATATCTATAGGTAATAGAAACATGATGCGAAGAATATGCGTCGCAAACAATCAATATGGCCCTCGTTAAGCTTCTCAGCTCAGAATTTCAGCGTAGATTTTCAGCGATAGCCGCTATTCTAACGATGATGACGTCAAATCGGTGATATAATAAATTAAATAAATAGAATAATAAATTGAATAAACTTAAATAAACTACATTAAGAAGAAAAAGACTGAGTCACCTGATTTTTACAGGGCCTACTGCCTCCGCGAACATCGTCTCACTGACTGATATTTCAATTCACTGGATCCCAAGAGCTGAATGTTTGTTGTAATACTTTTTGCTGATATTCGTGAAAACGCGGGAAAGAAAATAAAACTTCATTGTTTTGAAAAAAATATAAAACAATTCCGCAGCCTCAGATCGTAAGTGTGAATTAATCGGTTATAAAACAATCATCTGGCTTCAAAAACAGACATTGGCATAAAGATTTTTTACACTTCCGTGTAGTCCCGAATAATATGGATCCTTTTGTGAAAATTTCAACGGTCAATTCATGAGATACAGCCTGATGATAGACGGATAATGAAGACTTAGTCATGTAATAGGGTACCGCTTTTTCCATGCCTAAGTACGAAACCCTAATTATAGACCGGTAATTTTACCCAAACCTATAAATAAACGGCATATTAGTTAAACCCGGTTACCATGGGACAGCCACTTACGAATTTTCCAAACTTTAATAGTTTATTCAGCTATGAGGAAGAAGGATTCTGTGGGTAACATGATTCCTCTTCGAGTGCCGAGTACTTAAAACGCAGCATAACCGACGTGCCAAGAAATAAGTAGATAAATCGATTTGAAGACCAGTCAGACAGTCACCCCATGCACTTTTAGTAGGCCGATAGTCTGATTAAGCTCTTTAATCGGTCTCGAGAACTAATCAATAAAATAAAGAGTAGAATAAAATAATTATGAGTGGAACATTGAGAAATTTCCTGTTTCGCAGTTCATCCGTTTATGTAATGCATTTAAAATTTTCTCATGATCATTTAAACAAACCTTAAACGACACATGTTTGATGATGATGTTTACTGATTGATTTTTTTATGAGATCGGCTAGTTGTTCTTAATCCCAGGCGCGAGGAAGAGTTCTGATTTAAACCCACCAAGTACCTACCTAGGTATGTTCCTTCTGAAGGATTTTCTGATTTCAGGCCAAGAACTCATTCAACAATCCACAGGCACGCACGGCAGACTTTGGTCCTAGGCCCGATTTAGTATGATTATGGGAAAATCTTTTTGTCGTGAGTGGAAAACAAATGTTCCATCAACGCCGCCCGTCGGGGCTATCAACCCCATTTGTAGTGGCCAGGAGTCATCTCGGTGGTAATTAAGCAGTTTCTGGACAAGGCTCTGTCCCGAAAAAGTCCAGCTTGGACCAAGGTAGGGTATGAGAAGTCGCTAACGTTAATGTTCCCAATCGGAGCAGGCCTCCACCGTGTCCTTCACTTAGTACACACATTCGTAACATCTGGAAGCTGTCGTGTCTGCTGAGGATCTGCGGCAAGTGAGGGCTGGGGATTCCACGACACTTATCAAAGACCAGTCTTGAAGTTTGTACCACTATGCTGTCTGAAGTGTAGTATATGTGTTTCAACTATTCTTGGACAAAACACTATCTACATTTAACTACATGACACGTTTATAATATTTCTCGTTTCCACAACATCACTTGACCTCTTTTCTTCAGAAGCTACTTATATAATATTTATGACTTCTGACTATCCCCTTATTTCTATCTAATGAAGAGAATCCTAATCATAAGCCATCGAACACAGTAACAAATAAAAATAAAATACTGACCGCGCATGTTAGGATGTTCATCCAACCGCTCTGACATGGACTGCTTCAATTTATCCAAGTCTAATTTAACATTTCTTAGAGCTTTCTCCAGCATTTCAGAAGACGACGTTTTTATCATTCTCAGCATCTCCGACAAATATTTAAGAATACTGTTAGTTCGTTCATGAAATGTGGTGTCCAAATGGTTCATTTTGCGTTCCACTGATTCTATCATTTTCAAATATCTTTCACTAGACATGAGAGTTTCGACAAACTTTTCAACGACGGCATCTCCCACCGCAGATCTGCCGGTGGTCGTTTGTTTAATATCAACTCTTTTCTTCATGTGAAATCCGTCCTCTTCCTGGTCCTCGCTGGGCCGGTCCCGAATAAAGTCTGTTCTTTTCGCAGTCACTATAATTAGGCAGAAAACGAGCACAATTGAGTTTGACCACATGGTGCAGGAACCTGCGTCCAGGGCTACACCACTAATTGTAATGACCACTTTGGATGGTGCGTTTGTTTAACTTGAAGCCGACTTATTGTAAAAACATGCAGCATCCATTGTGCAGATAACAATATTATGTATTATGCCTTCAATGTAACCAAGTATACATATACTTAACTCATTGTGAATTAAAAATTGTGCTTTGCGTTGCATAACATTTACGTAGGTACCTAATTAAGAAGGTAAGAATTTATTTATACTTGAGGCGTTGAGGCAGACAATTGCTGGATTCTCATGTAGGTCGACCGAGGAAGTTGATCAATATTGTAATTTGTAATGTTCACAAGAGTTGAGTGAACTTGATTTTCTCAAAAATACTAAGAAAAAGGTAACGGTAGCTTTTTAAGTTAAGTTTAAGTTAATTAAAATTAGAGTTTAGTATACATCGCGTGTTAATAACAAGTTCAAATCAAAATAAATTCTGGTACAAATACATAAATCATAAATCAGGATTAAATTATATTAGGTATAGATAATGCAGTTAATTTTACCTATATTATTATACAACCTGTCCAAAGTGTATTTAAATATATGACCTGAGTAGTTTAAACTTGTAACTAATAATGAATGATCTTTAAAAGTGATCTACTTCTCATCATTGGATTTAACGATGTTATAAAATCTTTAGCATTTCGTGAACCATATAATTTGGAAAAATACGGAGTATTTTCTTAATTAAGTGACAAAAGCAACAGGCGCAGCTTAGAGCTCATTTTTTAAGCCCTTCATCATAATTCAGATAAAAAAGAATCGTTCGCTCCATATTGAACAAACAATGTAGCGTTAGGAAGATTGTAATTTCTAAGCAAAACAAATTATTTTTTCCAAAAAAATGCTAATTACGTGTCGAAGTTTTACATGAGACAAAAGACTACTATTCAAAGTAAGTAAACATAGGAATCTACNGCTTTTTAAGTTAAGTTTAAGTTAATTAAAATTAGAGTTTAGTATACATCACGTGTTGATAACAAGTTCAAATCAATAAATTTTGATACAAATACATAACCTTGAGAATCAGGATTCAATTGTATTAGGTATCGATAATGCAGTTTATTTTATATTATACAACCTGTCCAACGTGTAAACGTTTCCAAAAAAATGCTAATTACGTGTCGAAGTTTTACATGAGACAAAAGACTACTATTCAAAGTAAGTAAACATAGAAATCTAAACTCCCTGATATTTGTTATCTGTTGCCTCGCGTTATATATAAACGTCACTTACGTCGACTCGGCGCAGGAGTTTGTTTGTCTTCATGTTTCACGAATAACAAGGCCACAGTTCAATTTGTAAGATCAAAGTCCGAAGCTTTTTATAAAATATAGTTATATAAAAATATATAAAGTATTATTGTTGGTGTAACCGAGGAACAAATTCAAAATGAATCCAATTACTCAAGTAAGTGAACTTTCTTTTTTGTAACCTTATAAATGTTTAATTTATTTTTGTGTGCATTTCATATTATTGAAATAAAGGTTGAATATATTTCTAGCTGTGTACGATGTGTTTGAACAACTTATGCAGAAAGATATTTGCGACTGCGTTCAGTTTGCGTAAAGTCCGAAGTCCAAAGTTCAATGAACAANTTGTTTGTCTTCATGTTTCACGAATAACAAGGCCACAGTTCAATTTGTAAGATCAAAGTCCGAAACTTTTTATAAAATATAGTTATATAAAAATACATAAAGTATTATTGTTGGTGTCACCGAGGAACAAATTCAAAATGAATCCAATTACTCAAGTAAGTGAACTTTCTTTTTTGTAACCTTATAAATGTTTAATTTATTTTTATGTGCATTTCATATTATTGAAATAAAGGTTGAATATATTTCTAGCTGTGTATGATGTATTTGAACAACTAATGCAGAAAGATATTTGCGACTGCGTTCAGTTTGCGTTAAGTCCGAAGTCCAAAGTTCGTTGAACAGNCGTTCAGTTTGCGTAAAGTCCGAAGTCCAAAGTTCAATGAACAATTGAATCAAAAGCGTATCTGACTATGTAACTACTGTTATTTTTAACTTTCTACTAGATAATGTATATTTACATCATTATTTAACTTATTATGCCTAGTTTTTAATATTTTTTGCCTTTTACATAATCATAATACATGTTATACTTACCTACCTTAAAAAATCAAATTGTTATTGATGTGGTAATGTTTTGCAATAATTTGATGTTTTCTACATTAGTTTAATTGTGTATACTGTATTTAAAGAACAATAAAGAAAATTGGGGAGTCTATAAACAACATAACTGCAAGATACCCATATAAAGTTAAAATTGCAACCAAAAAAGTAGGTTCTAACTCACACTTAGCATTGTCAATAATAATTTAATTAATATGACATTTTTAAATACCTATGTAATTAACTAGCGAACATGACTTTGACACACTAGTATTAAGTCACATATTGCACCTATCATCATCTAGTCTAGATAATATTGATTGTTTCATTCAAGCTAACACAAAACCCAAACATAGACTTTCTATGTAAACATTGTCAAAAATGGCTGCATAATTTTCATAGTTTTGCCATATATGGAAAATTTTAAGACATTTAGTGCCATTTTCAAAGGTTCCAGATAAAATTCTAGATAGATCTTACGATGACGATGATGCCATAGAAAAGTGATCAAATTAAAAATATTTCTATAGCATGATCTGTCAGGTAGCACTCTAGAATTATATCTAGAACCTCTGAAACTGGGGGTTAGAAATATATCATAGAGCTAGAAATCCTACTAATATTATAAATGCGAAAAGTTTGTGAGGATGTATGTATGTTTGTTACTCTTTCACGCAAAAAGTACTGGATGGATTTTGATGAAACTTGGCAGTAATGTAGTTTATAAATCAGAATAACACATAAGTTTCTTTTGATATGGGTTCGGGAAGTAGTTCAATCAGGAAGCGGGTGAAACTGCTGGCGGAAGCTAGTAGCATATGGACAGTTATCAATAGTCAGATAAGTTTTAGAAAAATCTGTTGAACTGACAGGTGCCTGTCCTTCACAAATAAAAGTTATCCTTCTATATATATAGAAAAATCTTCCTTATTCAGTTAATCCCTGTGTAGTGATCGATCACCAAAAATATGTTACGCTATGCCATATAAAGCATTCAATATTTTAACTTTTGATACTTATTGCTGAGCGACCTTTAAAAATAAACAAATAACTTAATCATACATAAATTACTAAAAGTATTTGTACTATGAGCTTTAATACATATTCCAAAAATTCTTCCACCGTTACCTTTGCTTATTGCCTCTATAGTAAAGATAAAAAAAGATAAGATAACCTGAAATATAAGCAGGTACAATAAAACAAATAAATTATGACCAAGCTGATTATGTTTATTTCCAATTTTATCTTAACAGGCTAAAATAAAGATACCATTGAAATGGAAGAACGGAAATTCTTTTTTGTTTGGAAGGAACAGGAAAATCCAATATTCAGAGACATGCAACTTATTTGACTTTTCTTCTATTACAAAAAAATACTATGTTATATTTGAATTTTGCTTCGGTTAAACTATTGAACCAGAACTCAATAGGTACTTTTTGGGTATCTACATGAAATAAAATAGTGTAAAATATATAGAAATTAAAGGGTTTTTGACACCATCTATTACAATATAAAAATAAGATTGTTTGAATTATAATTATTTATCGCCAGTGATCTGCATACTCCAAATAACTCAAATTATTGGTGATAGTTATGTTCTCAAAAATATTAATACTCAAAATTTTGTCAGATCAATATCACCTGTTAAATTACTCTAATTGAGATTTCATTGAATACATAATGCTACATAGATGGAAGTTTCTCAACTCAAAAACCTATAACAACCTTATTCAATAATTTATTATAAAACTAGTTCTTCTGAAGTTAAAAAGCAGTGTTAAGAAATAAATTACAATCAAACAGTATAACTTAAGTATTTACACTTTTCTCATCATCTTTCAGTTAGCACTAAGTAATAATTAAATTAAAGCAAACAAAATACTTATTTGCTTCTCTCCATCCAATATTTGCGAATGTCCTAAACTTAGCTGTGCAGTAAAATTACCTATGCGATTTAAATTACCTTTTTTTTTATTTTTATATCGATGGGAAATCATCANTCTAGAACCTCTGAAACTAGGGGTTAGAGATATATTATAGAGCCAGAAATCCTACTAATATTATAAATGCGAAAAGTTTGTGAGGATGTATGTATGTTTGTTACTCTTTCACACAAAAACTACTGGACGGATTTTGATGAAACTTGGCAGTAGTGTAGTTTATACATAAGAATAACACATAGGTTTCTTTTTATACGGGTTCGGGAAGTAGTTCACTCAGGAAGCGGGTGAAACTGCTTGCTGAAGCTAGTAGCATATGGACAGTTAATTCAATAGTCAGATAAGTTTTGAAAAATCTGTTGAACTGACAGGTGCCTGTCCTTCAAATAAAAGTTATCCTTCTTCACATAGAAAAATCATCCTTATTCAGTTAATCCCTGGGTAGTGAACGATCACCATAAATATGTTACGCTATGCCATATAAAGCATTCTATATTTGAACTTGTCATACCTATTGCTGAGCGACCTTTAAAAACAAACGAGTAACTAAAACATACATAGATTACTAAAAGTATTTGTACTATGAGCTTTAATACATATTCCAAAAATTCTTCCACTGTTACCTTTGCTTATTGCTTCTATAGTAAAGATAAAAAAAGATAAGATATCCTGAAATATAAGCAGGTACAATAAAACAAATAAATTATGACCAAGCTGATTATGTTTATTTCCAATTTTATCTTAACAGGCTAAAATAAAGATACCATTGAAATGGAAGAACGGAAATTCTTTTTTGTTTGGAAGGAACAGAAAAATCCAATATTCAGAGACCAGTTTTGAACCAAACTTTGCTTAAAGCCACTAATGCAACTTATGTATTTGACTTTTCTTCTATTACAAAAAAATACTATGTTATATTTGTATTGTGCTTCGTTCAAACTATTGAACCTGAACTGAATAGATACTTTTTGGGTATCTACATGAAATAAAATAGTGTAAAATATATGGAAATTAAAGGGTTTTGGACACCATCTATTACAATGTAAAAATAAGATTGCAATTATAATTATTTACAGCCAGTGATCTGCATACTGCAAATAACTCAAACTATTGGTGATAGTTATGTTCTCAAAAATATTAATACTCATAATTTTGTCTGATTTAATATCACATGTTAAGTTACTCTAATTGAGATTTCATTGAATACATAATGCTACATAGATGGAAGTTTCTCAACTCAAAAACCTATAACAAGCTTATTCAATCATTTATTATCAAACCAGTTCTTCTGAAGTTAAAAAGCAGTGTGAAGAAATAAATTACAATCAAACAGTATAACTTAAGTATTTACACTTTTCTCATCATCTTTCATTAAAACAAATAAAATACTTATTTGCTTCTTTCCATTCAATATTTAATTTTGCGAATGTCCTAAACTTAGCTGTGCAGTAAAATTACCTATGCGATTTAAATTACCTTTTTTTTTATTTTTATATCGATGGGAAATCATCTATGACCCCTCCCGCTGTGGGTGACAGCGGAAGGGAGTGTCAGACTTTTACTGACTAAAACCCACCGTGTTCCTTCGGGAGCCCTTTGTGTGCCAGGGCCGCGGTAACTCTTTCGAACAACCCGCAGCCCCGACGGGGATTTAAATTACCTCGATTTTAAAAAATCACATTGTTTGGAATTTTGTTTTATCTGGAACTTAGCAAAACCTCTCCAATGTGTTAAGGCGAGCACTAAAGGCTGTTTTGATCCGTCATGACGGATCAAAACAGCCGAGAGACCGACTGACGCGTCAGTCGGTCTCTCGGGACAAAATATTTGATATGTAGGTATACAGGTCAATTCATTGTTCTCGCTCATGTTTAAAAATACGTAATTGTTATCTCAATGAGATAGTGAGATTTACAAACCTTAATGTCGAAGTCTAAAGTAACTGTTTAGTGATACATTTTAAGGATTATTTAGTGCCTCTCCTTACCAAATTCCGTCTCTAGCGGTTCACCATGTTCTTGTACAGTCGACAGCAAGTCAGTATACCCAAAACTGTCAAATTTTACCAATCGAACATTAACCTTCCACTATTGTGATAAGGTTGCCAATCTATAGCAAAAATTGGACAGATTTTGGTAACTTGATGTGCTGTCTGTCATAAAAGCACATGGAATTTGGTATTATCTAGGGCTTAGCAATACCTCCTCTCGGTATTAAGGCGAGCACCAAAGGTTGTTTTGATCCGTCAGTCGGTCTCTCGGGACAAATTATTTGATATGTAGGTATACAGGTCAATTCATTGTTCTCGCTCATGTTTAAAAATATCTAATTAACAATGCAATTAGTGAGATAGTCCCAGTGAGATAGATTAATGGTTTACAAACCTATATGTCGAAAAGAGCCCTGATTGGGCTCTGTTTAGTGCTACATTTTGAGTATCATTTTATGCCTATGGATTTTATTCACAAATTCAAGTTAAGATACTTGATGTGAAAAACCGGCCAAGTGCGAGTTGGACTCGCGCATGAAGGGTTCCGTACCCCATCCCCCTAAAGGTGGATCCAGACATTACGAGCATGCGCTCCGCACGGCGCACAACGCATGCCTCGGCTTGAGGCGTGCGTGTTGACAAATTATACCAACATATGCTCGGGTCGAGCCATCGCATGCGAAGCAAATGCTCGAGGCAAGTAGGCGCGCAGACTTGGCAAGGCATTTGCTCCGCACGGCGCACAACGCACAGCGCGTGTGCGGCGCACACGCGCTGTGCGCTGTGCGCCGTGTGGCGGCCGGCTCATTGCGAACGGTGCGTTGCGTTTGGATGGTTGTATCCGCCTCGCTGCGGATGTACGCGTGCATTATGAACGACAAAGAAATATTAAGAAAAGCAGTTTTATTAAGGTAACCAACAATCGCTCCTTGACAGTAATAGCATCTCGCATATACGTATCCTTTTTTATCAGTATAGGCTTCACAGCATTCAAGAGGAAATTAAAATCTTCTTCAGCTATGTGTATAAAATTGGAGTTATTTTCTTCAAATGAGAGATCATCGAAAAGCTTATTTCCGTGTTCATAACGCAGGCGGAGGAACTTTTTAACCCACCAACGACGACGACTTTTTTCTTTCCTTTTCTTTTCAATAATTGAATTAATAATTATAAAAGCAGCAGCGGATACGCGCACGCGATGCAAAGGCNGGGACAAATTATTTGATATGTAGGTATATAGGTCAATTCATTGTTCTCGCTCATGTTTAAAAATATCTAATTAACAATGCAATTAGTGAGATAGTCCCAGTGAGATAGATTAATGGTTTACAAACCTCAATGTCGAAAAGAGCCCTGATTGGGCTCTGCTTAGTGCTACATTTTGAGTATAATTTTATGTCTATACATTTTATTTACAAATTCAAGTATTTGATGTAAAAAACCGGCCTAGTGCGAGTTCGACTCGCGCATGAAGGGTTCCGTACCCCATCCCCCTTATATTTTTTTCATTTTTAGTATTTGTTGTTATAGCGGCAACAGAAATACATCATTTGTGAAAATTTCAGCTTTCTAGCTATCACGATTAGTGACAGCATGGAGACAGATAGACAGACAACGAAGTCTTAGTACAAACTTAGGTCTCACTTTTTATAGGGTCTATTACCCTAAAAATGTGGGTATTTATTTTCATAAAACAATGTAACAGATGAACCAGCTACACAGTAATCTATTTAGATAAAAGAAATTCGCGTCAATTACCCTAATAATAACTCAAGAAACTGAATTGATTTGGTTTGAAATCGGTGGGCAGGTAGCTTATAAAGTAAATACGTATTACGTATTTACGTCACTTAAATCTGAAAATTCTTGCCCACGTAAACAGATGACAATCAAAATTTAAACTGAAATGACAAAACATTTATTTAGCGTTCAACACAATAACTGCCTGGGAACGACTTTTGTTCCATGCAATCTAGATAAAATATACACAAATAATACCCAGGAAATAACATCTTCATCTTCATTAGCCTTTTTATCGTCCCACTGCTGGGCACAGGCCTCCTCTCACACGAAGAAGGATTGAGCGTAATCACCACGCTTGCTCAAATATAAATAAATAACATATTAACATAGAAATAACATCTAAATGACAAAAATGTACTCGTAGAAGTTTTTTGGAAAAGTCTCATCTAAGAATTTCAATGAGATGTCTTATAAAACGGTAGGTACTCGCAGCAGAGCTCAAATGTTTGCTCAAATATTTTATAAGTCTTGATAAACTTAGACACCGTAGATAAAATCGACCATTCTAATCTGTAATGGAAATGAGACTATAATTAGGACTCAACTAAATACGTTATAAGAATATTTTAATGAACGCGCTGCGATTTTGTTTTAAAATTTACATTGTGTCCGTGATGCTAATGCCATTTGAAATTATTTTCTCTATCCTAACAACAGCGAATGACGTAGTCAATTTCACCAGCAACATAACCGTTTCTTAAAACTGCTGTTTACTGTGAATTTTCTCGTGCAATTTTCAAAGTAGACAATTTTAATAAAAACGCACGTTTATGTTGTCGATGAACTTGGGCCTTTTTTTATCGATGGGAAATTGTCAGATGACCCCTCCCGCTGTGGGTGACAGCGTGAGGGAGTGTCAGAGTTTTACTGACTAAACCCACCGTGTTCCTTCGGGAGCCCTTTGTGTGAGCCAGTAACCTGTTCGAACAACCCGGCAGGGTGAACTTAGGTCTTCAACTATCTCTACAGTCTGCAACAGATTTATTAATAATTTTATTTGCATTTCAGGTGATACGCGCCAGCCGGCCGATTTACAGAAAGCTGTCCACGACAGCTCCGGTGGCGGCCGCCAAACCCCTGCCTACGACTGGAATGAGCTTCGGTATGGATTTTTACACCATAGCTTCACTTACATTGTATAACTTTCTCAGAGATACCTTATAGCTACTGTAAGAAAACTATTGTGAACACCTGCTTTTTTTAAAAAGAGTGTCCACGGAGTTTCTTGCCGGTTCTTCTCTATGAGACCCACTTCTTTGAACCGTGCAACTAGCTTGACGTTTCATTAGAGCTTTAGCCTATTTGAAATAAACATTTTTGAGTTGAATTGAGACCTTAAAAATAAAATACTTGCCGCTTTCCTGCGGTTTCAGCCGCATCCCGGGGAAATTTCTTCCCATACCCAGATAAAATATAGCCATATATGGTGACATAGGTTATATTTTATCTATCGGGAATAGTGTAGATTCCCAATGTCGAAATAATTTTTCCTTGCCTTGGGTATACAAGTAAATATAGACTAGACAATCATTACCTAAGTGTATATACTTACTAAAAATAGAACAAAATATACGAAATTTTCCCAATAAACGTGGGAAAAAATAATCTCTGCAACGTCAACGACTATAGACGTCACAATAATAAAGCGGTGCCCGCGGCGTTACCTAAATGGTCGTCAACAAAAAATAGGAATAAAACCACATGAAAATATTTAGTAACAAAAGCATAAAATACTTTGTAGGAAATGTGGTCCCTATTTGTCAGATTTCGCACGTAATTATTCTGAAAAAATGGAAGTAATTTTAACTTTTATAGGTATCGTAGAAAAAAAGGACACAATAGTGACACACGGTTAACAGAAAAAGTATAGACGAAAATAGTATAAATAAAAGAACAGAAACATAATATAAACAGTGCGTCACTATTTGCGCGGTAAGGTCAACGCTCAGCATAAATGTGGTATTCGCGCTCGCAAGCACGAGACCACAGCGCTGGTTTTCAGCACTGATCTCGGTACTTACACATCTTCTAGAGGCTTCGATACGTTCAACAAGAGAAATATAATGTCTTAGAGCCCCCGCATACAGCAAACTTTTGAGTGCTAAAGTTTGACCGACTGGAACTAAATATGTGGGTACTTAGTCGGTTTGGTGGTGAGTGAACACACTAGCCAATTGTATACCAATTAGGTACGTAAATATTCCCGAATTTCGAGTAATACGTAACTTAGAATAATAAGACTTATTCATTGATGTAAAACTACATTGAAAATGCACATATTTTACATAATGACGTAGGTATAAGATTTCGTTTACAATCGATATCAACAATGCCCCACCTATTTCAATAACAATATAGTAAAAAAACTTCAAGAGCGCGATATTATATCATTTTATGGTGTTGGGGTTAATA
>NWSH02000323.1:16887845-16906810 GCA_002382865.2 Heliothis virescens | reverse complement strand
TGGCCGGCAGTGCCGGCCAGCCTCAGCCGCGGTGGCGAGTGTTACAACCACCTGCTCCTCAACTCGCGGCCCGCCTCGCCCCTCCGCGCCTACGCGATTTTGAATTACACTCTAGGGGTAGGGCAGACAAGACTGCGTGGAGTCGGATTTACAGCAATTCGTTTCTGTCATTAAAACCTAACTTTCAGCTAATGTTCTAGGATATATATTTTTTGGACGATTCGCTTACAATGCAAAACTAAATAGCGCCCGCCGCACGAGCCGCACCGCGTCAAATTTAGCTTGATTATCAACTTGCCCAAATGTCATGTAGCAATATAATAATGACAGTGCAATGTGATAAATAATGAAGTTTAGATAGTAATTAATCACTCAGCCTGAGAGGCCTAGACATTATTCATAATGCTCGCACATTATGAATAATGCCCGCATTAATCACCTAGTCCATAACATTGATACTTCCTACTATCAACTCAACTTTCAAGGGTTTGAGTCACCCCGCAAAGCTTTCTAGACACTCTGCTTTCGTAAACAACTCCTATATTCTTATGAACGCTGTTTACAATGTTTTTATGATGACCTGTACAACGAGGTTAAGCAGATGATGATGAAGGGATTCTGCTGTGATGGGATGAGATATTGGGAAATCTGGGAGTTCACCTGCGGAAGCACCGTAAAAACTGCGCAAAAATTTCATCGTTCGTTCGTTTCGTCCTCGGAATATTTTCCTCCTACCTACATAGTTTTTGACTCTAGCTATACTGAAAACCCATATTCAATAGATATTTCGCTGGTTTCCTATTTGGGGTAAAATATTTAGGCGATGTCGAATGTTTCCGATTTTTCGTTCACTTTTTGCTGTGCCGTGTGTAACTACGTGTTTTGTTCCTAAGTGCTTAACTGCTACATAGTCAGGGCGGTTTGTTTTCGTTACCCTAGGAACAGTTTAAGGTTGAAGAAAACAACCTGTCGGCGGGCCGCGGGAGGTGCGCGAGTGCTTATGTTTGGCGTGATATATACCTGATGTTAATATATAAAAGATGCCGTTCAGGATATCATCACTAGGCAATGTCAAATTGGCACGAGTTTAACGAAATAGAATAACAAGTTTATGACCGAATTGGGAAACCTCTACGACAATAAGCTATTAATGTAACTGGGTTATCCATTTAGGTACAAGAAACAAGTGAGGCTAGGCGAAATAAAAATTGCGCTCGTTTATGGCCAGGCAACAGAGCATGCGCAAAGCTCTTGTGGGTGACATTCAAAGAGTGCACGCCCTTCCAGACCAGACATTGAATAATTTAGGTCCTTGTTGTATTCTGGTGTAATTTTATGAAACTGGGGAAATATTTTTTCTATAATGATTAGTGTATCTATGTAATTAGACGTCGGTGCACTGTGGAAATTAAAAAAAATAATCTCAGTGGATTTTCTCTGCCTAGAACAAATGTAATAAACCACGTGGTGATAGAGATGTGTTTTCAAAAGGATATTCAGTACTGTCTCCAGCGGTTTCAACCATACTTTGCCCATCCTGATATACTTAACATACCTAGTCAAGATTTATCACAATTATAACATGGTGGCACTTGACATATTGACCTGACCTATGCCATGTTATATTCAATAACAGCACCTACTTTTGACTTACATTAAACATGTTCTACAAATTTCGGAAGAGCACGTGGCTAAGCAACAGCCGCACGGATCGATTGATCGTAAGGTTGGACAACGCTTCGCGTGGTCGGTCCGTGGATGGGTGACCATCTTACCATGATGGGTTCCGTCGTGATTCTGAAGGCACGATAAATTGGTGGGTCCCGGGCGCATTTGAACATCTTTAGCAGTTGTTGCGGGTAGTCAGAAGCCAGAAAGTCTATCAACCAGTCATACCAATGGGTATCGGGTTGCCCGGTTGAGGTCAGATATGCAGTCGTTTCATGTAAATCACTAGTCTTCAGTTGCATTCGGTTAGACAGGATCCCAATATAGTTGGGAAAAGGCTTGGCAGATAGCTAACTACCAAAAAGGACTGACATTAACATACACACGACTGACTAAGCATAAGAAATAATAATACTGAAGAGAATAACATACAAAAAAACCTCAATAGATTTCAAATAGGTACATAAATATACAGTACTATTGAAGCCTAATAAATATGTATTCAGGGTTGTAGTTTAAATGTATATTGTAGTTGAATCACACGAAGCGTGCACGTAATTCCAGGAACGAGAATGTTATCATTGACCTAGTGACCCAATGCACTTGGCTTCGAAACCCAAATGTTGCCCCCATTTACGAGACCCCCCCACCTCAACCTCATTACTCCAACCAACCCCCAACGCCCACTTTAAATTCTCATACCCTTTTATACGACACGTAAATATTTAATACAATATTTTAAAAAATATATTCTGTACTATTTTCAAGCATTTTACACATATTTTCTGGACTGCCAAAAAGGGTTATATTTTTTCGTATCTTGTAGTATTCCATATAACCTCATATCTTACTACCTCAATATCTTTGAAACGAATTGATCACGACAATCAGGGTTGTATTTGTCTCGATTAGGGACCCAAGTTAAAAAAACAACATGGTGACTGTGATATGATATACGTCATATTCCATTCCAATATGGGTACCAAATTAAAAGTGCTTGTGGAAGATTGTAAAATAATATAGGTACGAGAGGCGGTTCAGAAGTGAACTTTAAAGTGAAAAATGAATAAAGTGAATAAATATTGATATTAGCCGGTAATAAGACATAATCAGTGTACATTTTATTTTTATCATTAAATACTGAAGAATAAAAATAAAATAAAACTATGTGTACGAAAAAAAAACAAATTTAAACCGAACGTTTAAAAACTATGCTACGCCTAGTGCATATTTCCAGTGCGAATAAATGAAATAAAACCGCGTGTAGCAAGAAAGCTAAAACAAAGTTTTCTTTCTGGAACTAGACCCGGGATGAAAAGCAAACAAAGCTTTGATGTAGTAAATTAAGCTAGGGCTAGATAAAGGATAAGCTAAAAGAATAATCAAGTAGGATATTCAAAAAGAAAATCTAACTTAGTGCATTGTGGTCCTGCAGAATGACTTGCATAAATTATAAATTATTGATAAGCCGAGGACTTATTGAAAGCAACTGTCTTCCAGCAGCATTTTCGTAGAATTGTACGATAAGGATCGGCAGGTTGATATCAATGTATCAGCTCATCCTATCAAGTCCACTGTCGTTGGAAAGCCTACACTATTACCGCCATAACGCCTACATGCAAAGAATAGTGAAACAACAAAAATCAATGTGAAAAAGTTCTCATAGATAAAACATAAACGGGTTATAGCAGCAAATCGCGGTGACACACTAATGCCTGGTATAGCAATGTTATTACCGCAGTATTACGATGCGTTACATCAACATGCGTCATCGGCCAGAGAAAGTGTGACGTCAGTTGCGCGCATGAAGAAAGCATTGCGCGTGCGACTCTGCGAGCACTCTTGCTTTCGTACGAGGCCGAGGCGTCTGTGCGATAGCGAAAACGGCATACTTCGGGTATACCTGCCTTGTCGTTGCTTTTCATCCGGTATTCAGGTCTTGATTATGAAATCGAAACTATTGAGTCATTGTGGCTTATTATGCACGATTTGTTGTTTTATGTTTGTGAGGACGATGTTGATATATTATTTATAAAATTTTGTTGAAACTGAGATGCAGAATTGGAGGCTTTTGTCTATAGTGCGGTTTCGGTCCAGTTTTTTATCGAAGCATGACATATTTACGTCCTGCGTCTAAGTATAAAATAGTACGCTTATGCTATACCTATGTGGGAAACCAATTCCTTAGTTTTCTTTGGAGACTCTTCCGTAGTATGTAATTTTTTTCTATGGATCCTATGCACAATATCATTGATAAGCTTGCAAGAGAAGCGGCAGAGTTAGTAGTGTAGTCAGGCGTCGTCCGTTTGGTTTGCGATGTGTTTAGTGCTGTAGAACACGTCGAATCAAATTACATTGCGAATACAAGGCTGTCACAGACAGTCACTCGTTCGTGACCTGTTGACTGATTTTAACAAAATCCAGGTCAAGATCTTTATTTCGCTTTTGATATTGAAAGGCTATCGTTATGACTCGAAAATTACAGACCTACGTAGGTATGTATATTTCGAATAAGTTATTCCTTATTCAGAAAAGTTCCTCTCATATGTAACGCAGAATTGTGTTTCACTAACATACTGTACAATCGTAGGTACTTGAGGTTTTATCGAAGCTCTTACTGGTTTTTTTTACATTTCCGCTTGCTTGTGTGTAAATGGTAGTTGACATTACCAAAAAAGCGTAAATTTTCTTTTTTTTTTTCTCTAAATTCAGAATATTCGCATGGAAATAGATCATGAAGCAGCCCGCTTGGGTGGTTTGCTTAGTAACTTTAAAAACGAATTGANGTAGGTATGTATATTTCGAATAAGTTATTCCTTATTCAGAAAAGTTCCTCTCATATGTAACGCAGAATTGTGTTTCACTAACATACTGTATGTACAATCGTACTTGGGGTTTTATCGAAACTCTTACTGATTTTTTTTACATTCCCGCTTGCTTGTGTGTAAATGGTAATTGACATTACTAAAAAAGCGTAAATTTTCTTTTTATTTCTCTAAATTCAGAATATTCGTATGGAAATAGATCATGAAGCAGCCCGCTTGGGTGGTTTGCTTAGTAACTTTAAAAACGAATTGAAAATAAATTAGAGGGACTTGATTTAGTTAATCCCGGCAGTTGCACTGTGGACACCTTAAAAGACTATATTTTTTATGGTTATTTACGTCAACTGATTAACCACAATGAAAGGTTTTTGGAAAATAATTTGCAGTAAGCACAAGCAACTTTAAAGTTTTCATAAAATATTAGTAATTCTGAAATAAACTAAAAGTTTTAAAACATTTAGGTTAATAAATATATTTTAATTTATTTGCGTTTGATTCGGTATTATGAATGCATCACTGTTGGTCTTGACGCTGGATAAGCAGTGATATTGGCGGCGGAGGTGTTACGCTAGTACGTATTGCTGCAGTTACGTATACGTTCAGCGAACACAAGTCATAATCGAATGCAGTGCGAACGTAAACATTAGCTCGGTGTTCGCGGCAACCCTGCCCTGCTGCGGCACTGCGCGCAACTGGGTCAGTGGGCCGCCCCCCGCGCCGTCCTCCGCCCGCTCGGTGGCGCAACCGCGCGAACGCGCACTAACATAGACCTGGATCGCGGGAAAGTGGGTCACCGACTCACTTTCACTTATTACATGGGCTCCTAATCGTTTTCCATTGTGCGAGCGGGCAGGGGCCTGCGGGTGGCGGCGGGGCGCGCATGCGGGAGGCGCCGGCACGCGCGCCGTTGTCGCCGGCCGGCTACCCGCCAGTCGATCGCGGTACGTCTACCGAGCGGCACGCGTGCCGCTTGATGCTAACTATTCTCATTGCGATCGTAACATACCACGCGCTGTCAACACATGTTCGAACAGTAGTTATAGTTTCTTTGGTGACTGACACAGACGCTTAACGCCTGTAAACTTCTTACACCGCTCGTATAGAACAAAATGTATTGGATTTATGTGCTTCCTACAATAGTGCTTGAACAGGTGCAGCCCGCGAGCGGTAGCTAGTGTTGCGGCCAGACCGCTAGTGAACTCGGTGACTGTGTGAACGTTGTTGCGGTTGAACGCCGCCTTAGGGATTTGTAATAAACAGCCGCACTGAGCGGCCGAGCATGACGATGGACCAGCAGACAGGCCTCATGTCCCTCAATATGTCCCCGTTTGATCTGAGCCCAGGCCCCGAAGGGTCTGGTTCAGGTGGGGGTCCCTCGAGTGCATCGCAACAGTACGTGCCGCAAGGCGCCGCGTATCAATGCCCCCCTGAACAACAATCTTTCGGCTATGCCAATCTGGATGCTTCATATCTGTTTCCAACAGGCGCCGGTGGCGAACCAGGCGCCTACTTGCCTGCAGCCGGCACCGTGTGTGATCAGACAGACACCAAGGATGTGATCGAAGAACTGTGTCCCGTCTGTGGAGACAAAGTCAGCGGTTATCACTACGGGCTACTGACGTGCGAGTCTTGTAAGGGCTTCTTCAAAAGAACCGTTCAAAACAAGAAGGTGTACACGTGCGTCGCTGAACGAGCCTGCCACATAGACAAAACACAACGGAAACGCTGCCCATTTTGCCGCTTCCAAAAGTGCCTCGATGTTGGCATGAAACTCGAAGGTGAGTTACAACTTTTTCATTACTTATTAATTACAATTCATTAGCAAAAGCTTGTAATACAAGCAATTCAGGTCGCCGTTCGTATATAGATAGTCGAGGGTGCGTCCACCGCAATTCTTGTCGGTCGATTGGTCGCAACTATTGGCCTAAATAGGATTACATCATCTGATTTAACCCAATTTAATACAAAAAACTTAAATAGTGTGCATCTAAACTGTAATATAAGGATAAATTAATAGTAGAAGAAAAGAACTCGTCCTTTCCTATGCCGACCTTCACCCACTTAACAATAGAGGTCAACCCTGTGGCGCCGTAGGGTATCTGAAACTAACGATGATAAAAGACTGAAATCAGGGAAACAGTAGATAAAGTTCCACAAACCATTTAACAAAATATTTAACTATTCAGGCTTTTTGTTTCATTAATATTTCTACTCTGTATAGCAGTAATAAAATCCGATATGGCTAGGAAGAATGTTACTTGTAAGATGACGGCAAATAGAGGAGAATGGAAGAAGAAAACATACTGCGCCGACCCCAAATAGATTGGGATAAGGGCAGGGAGATATATATATATAGCAGTAATAAAATCATCCACATACAATATTACTGTATGCTTATAAACTACTCTTGACAATATCAAGAANAAGATGACGGCAAATAGAGGAGAATGGAAGAAGAAAACATACTGCGCCGACCCCAAATAGATTGGGATAAGGGCAGGGAGATANGAGATGACGGCAAATAGAAGAGAATGGAAGTAGAAAACATACTGCGCCGACCCCGAATAGATTGGGATAAGGGCAGGGAGATAATAAAATCATCCACATACAATATTACTGTATGCTTATAAACTACTCTTGACAATATCAAGAAAACAGATTGGAGTAGTATTCTCTTGCTTAGTTTACAATTACTACATCGCAAGGAAAATAATATAGGCATTGAGTTATGTATGATCGTAGATGAAGAAATGTAGCAGTTCTTAGGGGCGAAGCAAGACTTGCATGAATTGTAGGAACGATCAGATGTAGAAGAATGAAATACGACAGCATTAATTAACAGAAAACAGATTGCATAGGTGCAACATAGGCCTGGAACTCGGCACGAAGAACAAAACTGAATATAATATGTACTAATACGTTATCCATTGTAGTACCTACTTCCTAACACTACTGATTGTTAAACAAAAACCACAATTGTTTGGCACACGTCATAATAGTTATCGATATACTAAAGCCCCATTTGGTCAACTGGACTATTTTAAAGAATCTGTAAGTAGGTGGGTTAAACTTCTTGGAAGTTAAGATAGTCATTCAACAGATCTGTCAAGTAATCAAGAATCGAATGAGCTATAATAGCTACTTATTTTAAAAAAGTCTTCACAGAATGAAATCGTGTCTAGTTCACATCCATTGGCTCTGAATAGCCTGATGCAAGGGTGCGGTTACAGGTAGATGTTTTGAAGGTAATTTATACATTAACTTGTAGTTAGGCGATCGCGTGGGGCGGAGCTTGAAGTGCGGATCGTTCTAAATTTAAAACGCGCGCGGCCGCAGAGCGCCCTGACCTACTTGCGAGCGGGGCCGCGATGCGGCGCGCGCGCTGACTGTGTTAGTGCGTACTGCTACGTAAACGCGCCTGTGTGCGTGAGCCATTCGCCATTGCGCGTTTCGCCAGATGCTGTGATGTTTGCAACATCTAATAGTCTAAAATTTATGTAAGGGAACCCAGACCTAATTAAAAATGGATATCCATAAAAATAATTCTTAGTCTAAAACTTTAGGAAATTGTCTTTTCACGATCCCAAAGGTTTTGCCAGTAAATGTCGAAATAACACTAAAAGGAATTCACTTGATAGAAGAATTCTACAAGTAGTTACTCAATAGGAATAGGTCATATTGAAGTTTCACAAAACTGCCAAAGACCCCTTATAAGAGTCCTTGTTAATAAAAACTTTTAAAAAGAACACCAATTGATGTGCAGCTACGTTTTCAAATGATCATATCAGTATTTATTTGTATAAAGAGTGTGAATCGTATAAGTAGGACAATTTACGTATTAAAGAGTAGGTCTTCCAACGATAAAAATTGGGTATTTTTGGAACATTTTATCGCTCAATTCAAGGCACCGTTTTAAGGTTTTTAAATATAAATGTTATATACAATTTTATAATGTAGAAGTAAAGAAGAAAAAACACAATCTTACATATTACAAATAGTAAACAAAGAATATTTATCGCAAGAGTAATAGGTATGTCAGATGACACAATTCACACAAATAGTTGCCTGACCCGAATAATGGGTGTTGCGAGAGCCTCGCACCGCCTGCCCGACCTGCAGTAAGCCTTGTGCAATGTTACTGCTACGGCTCTAACAGTTGGGCTCAAAATGCTATTTTATGTAGATATCATAACAGTCGTTATAAGAAACAATACCAGGATATGGTTTCCATGGGAGTATTTACATTTGAATTTTGAAGTTCGCCCAAAATTAAACATTGTGAAGAGTTTATGTATATGGTAGTTGAAACATAAGGTGGTTGATTTTATATGGAACAATGAAGATTTGAACTTCTTTCTTTACTACGTGGTTTGTAGAAGTAAGAGCTAATTAAAAAAACATTTCTATGTTGCCCTACTCACTCAAAATATAAGATGTTGGTTTCTAATCAGTATCTATGCGAAATTACCCGTGGCTTACGTAAGCATCTTCTACGTATACAAGTTGAGTTGCAATGTGTTGCTTCACAGTGAAGCAAGTTAAAAAAATAGTAACAGAGCTAAGTTGAAAATACTCCAAAAATTTCAATAAAACATTCCATATTTTGTCTCAAAACGTTGTTTAGTTGCTTTATATCCGATAAGTGATACAGAACTGAAAAGAGTTCGAAACAGGATAGCAAAGTATGAACCATAAGCAATGTAAATCTGATCAAAAGTTGCTTTATAATCGGATTTGTGTAGTTCAGCCTAGTGGGGGTTGTGGATCGGGCGTGAGGCGGCGACTGTATCGTACGTTTCGACACAATCGACCGTCGTCGGTGGGGTACGCTGCGCAAGCGGCGTTTCACAAGACGTTCGGTCGACCTGTCGCAATGGGCTACCCAAATGTGACCTGGACACGTATCACGTTACTGATCCGTGCATACACATGCCGAATTAAATGTATACTTGCAGGTTTATCAAAATATTAATAACTGTCTGAAAAACTTTATCTGATCATTCTGTGGCGGAACGTGTTTACCCGCTGCAATTCCTGTAACTTTCATCATCTATTCAACTTATTCTTTGGCTTCGCATTACCGTCTTAAATTAAAGTCTCTTTGTATCCCTTTTACACGATAAATTGTTTAGTTGCTTACTGACTATATTCGTGCACGTGGCATCTAATGGCAATATTGTTAGTGTAATGTAAGTTCCAGCTTTTTGCTTGTATAGACAGTAAAATTCATACAAAAGCAGCACGCTCATTTGCGACACGCAAATTCGACACCATTTGGTAATACATAATGCTATCAGGTTTATTCATACCGATTAGTGATTTATTTTAATTAACAACAGTCATAAAATAAATGTATACTAATCAGGTTCCCTCATTGTGATGCGACCGCGGAAGGCATGGCGCATCCGACCATGGTCAACGAATCATGGTACAACGTTGTTACACGGCCTGCTGCTTTTGGTATCTTACGTAATCAAAGTAACATTTTATAAACTAAAAAGGGTCCTGTAATGCAACAATTATAATGAAGACTAATTAATTGTTCCATTATTCTAAATCCAACGCCAGGACGAGTAAACTCTTTCCTTTTATGACTTTTACCCAGATACGCTTATGAAGCAACTCCCTATTCGAATGGAACATTAAATAGTCAACATTTCATTTGAATCGGTATAGCGGTTTTCGAGGTATGCAAACTTTTTCCATGCTTATTTAAATATGAATAAGATTACTGAAAATATACGATATGGAATTCCGTTTCCAATAAGTAACCAAACTATGGACAACCATTTACTTGGTTCACCGAATTTATCTGTTTACCTATGACGTCATAGCAGCTTGTACGTTGCTGTCAGTGCTAGACTGTTGGCCGTACTATGCCGTGATAGCAGCAAAATTTGATCCCTTGGAAATAATATCATTATATTATTATCTACCAGCCAAATATCAAACTAGACCGACCGCTTATAGGATTCCAATCAGACTGAAAAAAGATTTGCTTGAACAAACAAATCTAGTTGTCTTCTTGATTTTCTTCTGTCTAAAATATTCCGGATGCTTTGAAAATACTAATTACAACTTGTATAGCATACATTTTTTACATAATATTAGATGCTAATTGGAATACAAAATAGATTGATTTGTAATGTTGTTTGTTGGTTTTTTTTACATACTTTTAGAATGATTATACTGTTAAAGTTTGAAGGTAACAAATGCCATGGTTATAATATGCATACTGCGTGCGTAGAACACTAGAACACGTTGCAGAACGCTAAAACGCAGGGGTTGGACGGCCGCGGGCAGCGACAGATGTTAGATCACAATAAAAACTCGCGCGCCAGCCGACTATTTCGGCGCGCTGCCTTGACCCGAATCGAGTGTTTCGACAGAGCGGCCTCGTACACCGGGCCTTTCTATTTTTTAGGCATTACCTGTCGTATTATTACGACAGTTCTACCAGCGCCGCCATCTTGGAAGGATTTGGTGCGCAGGCGCTTCAAGTAAGCCTCCGTGGACCAAAAACCGGTTTCGGTGCGTAAAATCATGTTACAAAAGTATGCGCACAGCCGCATTTCTTTAGCATATTTCTCGAGTGTTAAGTAAGAAAAGATGTTACTAGGTGTTCTGCCTTATGGCGGCAGTAAATCCGAGGTGCTGCAAACTCTGATCAGATTCTTACTGGTCATACTATGCGTATTGATGAGATCTTGACACAGTTCGGTGGATCATCGCGGGTGATTTATCTAGGTTGTGTAACGATCGCCGCTGCCGCTATCTGGGCGCGCGATCGGGTGCGTGCGGGCGTTCGGATGCGATCGGCCAGTTCCGCCGGTACTCGGACGGGAGGGGAAATACAGGGGAGAGAGGGGGCATTGCCAGCCTTGACCAAGTTTCACCGAGTCGTCGGTACAAGGAGCGATCCCCACCTCTTCCCGTCCTTTCGGTACATACTATTTTTTTATCTCGTTGACACGATTACTTCATTTGACGGCCCTGACGCGTATGCCAAGGTCGATGCTTTGAAAAATTCAGGTAGTGAGCTTTCATAAGGGCTTAAATGCATCTTCTTTTCGGTCTGAAACATTCCCGCATCCAGATGATACTACAGAGATGATGCATTTCCATGACCTCTTTCCCAAGGTCGACCTTGACCCATCTACAACTGGGGCAGGTCTACAAATAACTACAGAATCCGAGGTGAACTCAGACGTATGTATCTATTTCTGCACACCGGCTGTTTGTCACAGCGACGTATGTTTTTGATTTGTAAAAATGACCTTGACCTTGATCTAGTTTAGTCGTGTTATAAACGACTGACCTCGTTTACCGCATTATCGGCCGCTATACGCTATGTTCTCATTATAGTTTAACATTAGATGCTTAAACCAACGCATTTAAGTTAGTGTGCAGCTATGCCACCTGCATATGGGTATCGTTTTAAATATTCAACTACTTTTTTTTGTTTTAATCTCCTCATAACATAATGAACGTGAATTATCGAATTGGTTCTTTGATAACACGCCTAGTAGATACAGCAAGTAAAATTTACTGACTGAAACTATAAAACCCGAAATTCCAAAAGCAAGACGCGTTAAATAATGAAAGTATCCAAACAACGTCAACTTCTTAAATACTTACACAAACCTTTGATTATACAGTGAAATTAATATTTTATTAAGATCATTTAGTTAATTGCTACAAGGGAAGATTTGAAGAGCCCATTTAATTTGACTTTTATGTAACCCTGTGAATTTTGGCAAATAATATTTGAAATTGTTGAAAAAGCTTAGTTTGGACTTAATAGTAGGCACTAACATTCCTGTGAATGACAATGATAGGTTCATAATCTAAATTTATTTAAATTACTATGACATTAAACAATTTCCACATGTCGTAACAAATCTAGCAATATGTAAATTTTGAGTGACGGAGCTGATGAAATGACGATTTCAGAACTCGTTTGAACGAATACGCCGTCGAGGACGAATTTGCTGGGATGACGTACAAAATCAAACCAAACTCACAACGGGTGACTCGAAAGCGAAATTGAACAAGGTCAAGGATTTAGCTATAAAATTCAAATAGTATATTTGTCGATGTTTACGTACAAATCACAATACGCGTATAACGAAAGACGCAGCGAGCAGACTATAAAAGACCTTCGAAGCGTGACTCTCGCGCATAATTAAGTAAAAAAGTTTGTTTGCAAGGGTAAACTGATGTCTGACTTGAAAGTAAATATTACTTCAAGAACAATTAGAATTGTTGTTTTGTGTCATATTTAGGTTGACATCAATCTACAGATTGTATAGTCTTTAAACGACGAAAATTCAAAATCCATTTAAGTAGCTGTTGCTGCTTTCATTAAATTCCTAGATCGCACGTGTCCCCTCCTTGCATAAAAACTGCATGACTCAGAAACTACGCCTTATTTTTTAAAGCCCTTCCCCTCACAATGGAGCTATCCAAAATTACGTCGCGTGAAGTCCTTGATTTGTAAGGCTCTTTCCACCCCACGACGCCATATTTACACCCTCTGGCTCCAGTTGCAGTCCAAACCCAACTGTGTCATTCTTTTTAGTTCCAATTCTTATTATTTTCATATTCAACTTTACTTTCAGTATCAATACTACTTTTCAAAGTTTTTCTTGTTTTCACCTGAAATCATGTTCCCCTTTTCTAAGGTGCACTTTATGTTTATTCAGTTTATGGTTAAATGGAACTATTTTTTTCGGCGAAAGTCAAGTGTCAAATTAAAATCAGCAACTATAAACGAGGGTCACTACCAAATTCCGGAGTTGAAGTAGCCTTAATTATGTACGAACATTTTATACGACATCAGTCGACACACTTTATGTATGATAAATTCATTAGGGATTGAGCAAGCACGATAGAATCAATTTCTATCAAAACCAAGAAACTCGAATCCGATTGCTCCTTCTATTTGATGTGAACTGATGATATAAACGACAATAATCAGTCAGTATCCTCTGTAAACTCGTGTTTTGCTATATTTATTCTAATTTAAGTTTTTAATCCAGTAATTGGGATAAGGATCCTTAATTTCCGTGATTGAAAAGAGATTGTTATACAAAGGAATTGTGTGATAATAAGTGAATTTTGCTATAGTCATTTGAAATGAAATCATTTACTTCAAATGCTGAGTAAAATTCTAAACACTAATAATAGATTTGTGTTCCATTCTTTGCAAACAAATGCATACAATCCTTACGTGAAAGACCCAGGCTGCAATATGAAACTGGTGGAATTGCACACAGTAATGCTTAAATCCGTTACGCTCACCGTCTCTTTCAACCCTTTATGAAGCCCTGTAAGTCCGTCTTTATCGCTCAGTGGCGCGTTGGCTACAATAAAAACTGGTTGTTATTTTTAACTCGTGAGTTGGGCGGACCGGCGACTTACTGAAAGCCCCTTTCCGTTCCAGGTTTATGTTAAGTTTATATCTGCAGTTTCACTATTAATACTATTTCTTATACAGTTGTGACCAATATTACAAAGTTTAACGTATATCTGATTGCTTGTTTGTAAAGGGAACCAAGGAACCAATAGAAATAGTAAATAATTAATGACAAAGTGATAGTATTATAATGGGGACTTCCTTGGAGGTGATGAAAAGCCATTGGATGAGGAAATACTTGGCATTAATCTAAGATTTTACCAGAGAGTATTGGAATCATCTCAAATCTATGAAAAACCCTTCAGTGTNTAGGAACCATTAAAAATAGTAAATAATTAATAGCAAAATGATAGTATTATAATGGGGACTCCTTGGAGGTGATGAAAAGCCATTTGGATGAGGAAATACTTGGTATCAATCTAAGGTTTTACCAGAGAGTATTGGAATCATCTCAAATCTATCTAAATCCTCCAATGTAACTGAAAGCTTTATTGAAAGTCTGATAACTTATTAAAGTATAGTATTTGTTCGCCTGTACGATTTTTTTCCGAATTAAGTGACAAGTTGAGTATCACTATAAAAGGAAAGTAATTATCACAAATTGTAGTTTTTAACTTTATAAAAATGAATTGTTAATACTCCGTTTATTAATTCGGATGAAAAATAGTCTATCGAGTTAGCCTAATTGTTGACTACGGTGAGGACTGGGGTGTCTCTAAAACAGAAATCGTATGGGACGCCATTTTGTTTTGCATTTGCCTGCAAAGCTAATGGATGTGTGCTGTTTCTCTGTGTTCTTGTTGTTGTTAGTGACCATTAAACATATTTATTTGTATCTCGATAGTCTTCAGGAAAAATTTTCGGATTGTCTGACAACTTCCCAAGACTTAATTAGATCACATCACTTAAGAGTAATTAATGAGACTGTACCCATCTAGCATTAGTTAAAGTTACAGTCAACAAATTCGATTAAAAACAGACTATATGTACCCACTTGATCAAGTATTTTAAAACATAAATTGCACACTAAATAGGTACTTGTATTCATAATAATTTGTTATGGCTGTGACTGAGTGGATGCTTTAATTTATTTTGTATCTTTTATGCTTAAGGAGTAAAATTCTACGGGAAAAAGGAAAGTGTTCACGGAAAACTGGAATTGATCGTCTGCGAGAAAAAACTTAAGTAGATAGTTAGGAACTTTTACTGGGAAATATAATTTAGATGTCCTTACAAAAATTATGGTGAAAAAAAGATAATTATTTTTGTAATTTTTAACATTGCGGAGAATTTTCTTCAGATTGTTACCCAATAAATATAAGAAATTAAAACAGGCTGCTAAAGCTTATAAAAAAAACATCAAGCAATTCTCAATGATTTAAGATATTTCTGCTTTCTGTGATATGAATATTAAATTGAAGGGCTCTTTATGAAACTTCCAATTATTCAAATATACTTTGTGATCCTTACTATCCAAATTAAATACTGGTACGCGGTCAAAGGCAATGTAGGCCAGTTTGTTAACTTTAAAGAAATAAATGTACGCCTCAAAAGAGAAAAGGCAGAAACAAGCTGACGCAAGCAGGACAATCGCAGTTGGGAGACCTTTCTGGCATAACCAAGTGTTCCACGAAATAGTCATCCAATTGCGATTTTTCTACAAGTTTCTTCTTTTTCAGTTCGTTAGTTTAGATTTCAAGCACACTGGTTTTTTATACTCAGTCTATTGATATTAGTTTTATTAATTCATCTTTATGTCTAACTATTTCTCGTACATTTTATTCAGTTTAACACTCCTAACCATGACATTCATTCCACGTCTTGTTTAAACATCATATAATAAGTTTACTTAAAATAGGCATCAAAGGATAAAATTTTAGGCAGATTTCGACTCTTTGAAACAAAAACAAAATTAATCACAAATGATCATGTCATTGGTTAGAAAAGCAGACGAGTTACACTGAATTTGAAAGAAAATTAAGACAATAGAACAATAGTATTTTTTGTTTTAGTTATTGTAGTTAAAATACTAAATACTTCTTTACCGTTAAAATATGCAAAATATTTTTGATGTTCGAATATTGCTGATTTCAGTTTAACACGAGACACCCCTTTGAAAAGTATTTTTTTTTAGGTTAAAGTAATAAAAAACATTGATTACAAAGATGTCAGTGTCGGTGTACAAGGAATCTGAACAAACACGAATTGCTGCTATAGCGAAGAGCGCAGTTCGGAATTTGGAATTCAGCCAGAATCATAAAGAGTGGTCGACTAGCGTGTGTTATTAGGCCACCGTCCTAAATTTCAAGCCCAGGTTATTAAATATTTATTGAATGCCAAACAATTACAGTAGTTAGCTACCAAGTGAGCAAATATCAAAACACGATAGTAATACTAATAATTGTAAGTATGTACATATAAAGTAAAGGAATAAAAATGTAACTACTACTTAAATACTTAACTGCAATCTAGCAATGTGCCTCGCCTTCGCAATAGTTTAATTTTTTCTACAAAAATGTTACAAACCCTCAACTGTCAAAAACTAGTACTAAAACGATTATGTAATTTGGTGTAGTCTAATAAGATTACAATAGTAATTCAGAAACACCTTAAAGGTTTACAGTATCAAACATAATAGAAAATGTAATAACTAAGCATAAACGTATGGATAGATGCTCATCAAAACCAATGTTTTCGAAATGTTATACGTAAGGACGACTTGCACCTAGCGTTAGTCACAGTCTAAACTCCAGTTTAAGGTATCAGGATTAGTCAAGTCTAAATCAGGATTAGAGAACTTATACCTAGATATGGAAATATTCGATCTAAAGAACAAAATTGTGATACTTTAAACAAAAATAAATTTCTGTTATAAAATTAAAGCTATACATTAACAATGTCGTCTTTTGTTTCAGCTGTACGAGCTGACCGCATGCGCGGTGGTCGTAACAAGTTTGGCCCCATGTACAAACGGGATCGTGCCCGCAAACTGCAGATGATGCGACAGCGACAAATCGCAGTGCAGACATTACGTGGCTCACTCGGTGACAGCGGCCTGGTGCTCGGCTTCGGGTCTCCTTACGCCACAGTTCCAGTCAAGCAAGAGATACAGATCCCTCAAGTGTCGTCTCTCACGTCTTCACCCGAGTCGTCGCCTGGGCCGGCCTTACTGGCCGCCCAGCCGCAGCCACCACAGCCGCCGCCGCCGCCAGCTCACGACAAGTGGGAAGCACATTCGCCGCACTCCGCATCTCCGGACGCCTTCGCGTTTGACGCGCCAGCCACAGCAGCCGCAACTCCATCCAGCACCGCCGAACCCACAAGCACTGAAACCCTGCGAGTCTCACCCATGATACGCGAATTCGTACAAACTATCGATGATCGCGAGTGGCAGAATTCGCTATTTGGGCTCTTGCAGAGCCAGACTTACAATCAGTGTGAGGTCGATCTCTTTGAGTTAATGTGCAAAGTATTGGACCAAAACTTATTTTCACAAGTGGATTGGGCGAGAAACACCGTGTTCTTTAAGTATCTAAAGGTGAATTTCCAGCTAAGTATGAAAATCCTGTCCCAAATCCTTAAACCCCACTCCTGGTGTACACCAAATTTGCTTGCGAATGTGATGCCTTTGCGCTGTTGCATTGTATATTTCATTTGATTGTAAAGCATTGCGAATGGTTATAGTGATTTGCGTACCAACAGATAGTGACTAGTTACGATGTGGTTGTGTGCGTGTAAGGGGCGCGTGTGACGCAGCGGGCGACGCGGTGCCTCTCGCAATCGATACGCCGCGCCGCCCGCGCCGCGCCACACCAACTGGGTCAAGTTCCCACGACAAGCGTGCCGCCTGCCACTGCCGTCGCACTTCAATTCCTCGACTTAAAGTACGGACACTTGCTCACATCAAAAAACATCAATTACGTAAACGAATCATTATTCGGGAATAATAAGGCAGATGATTGAAAAGCTCAGATAGAATTCATCCATCAGGAAAAATAACCAGAACAAAAAATATATAAAATAGTTTCAATAAAGACGAAATAGGAAAGTCACAGTGTGCAATGTGTAATAATTACGCTAGTCGAGCGGGGTTCAATCAATCAGCAAGAGTCAATCGGCGGGAAGCGGGAGCCAGCCGCTGGTAGCGGCGGCCGCAGCGTGGTCGTCGTACGCTTACGCAAGACCCGCAGTCGGTCATGTGGGCGAGCGACGTTGCCACTCTGCGCTCATCGCTTCGTCTCACTCCCACAGACAGCCTCCACTTCACAACTAGCAATTTTTGTTTGTGCTAAAATGACGCGACATATTTACGACCCATTCTCGGAATTAGGACGATGGTGAACGAAGATATATTTCACTATATCTAGTCTACGTAGTTAAATTGTTGACGGAAATCCTTGTAGTCTGTTGTAGTAAATGTTAGTACGTAAATGTCTCGAAATATGTCTACGTCCCTCAAATACGTTCAGGTTCATTATGTTCAGACTCTTTACGTGGCGATAGATTTAAAAACGTATTTGGGCAACGTTATAAGGGCGTGAAGGGTATTACGAGCAGACGGGGAGATGTTGATGACCTAAACTTTCCCCAGACGGATGTGATGTAACGGTGCGGGTACGCGGGGCGGCAACGCTGCACTTTCGCCGGCGCACTTGACACACTGCCCCTGGCCGACTTGCTGCGAGAAAGCACTTTTTACCGCGACGCGTAACCGTCGGTAACGGAGACGTAACAAGTTCTGTGGCCTTTCTTCGCTTTCTCTTACGTAATACTAATTGCGATTAGTCACATAACAGCGCAATGAACTTGATCTACTGACTATTTTTATAATGATATCGGACTCGGAGATATTTTTAGGTTATCGGCATCTACTCGGATATTAAGAATAGATTATGTTTATGGGTTACCACAATAGTAGTTACACGGCTTCAACGGCGTAATTAAATTTAATTAGTCATTTTAATATACATAATTAGATTATAGATACTTTTCAAATAATTTCAAAGATTGAAGTACCCTTGAAATTAAGTTTCCATCCAATGTTTATATCGATA
>NWSH02000323.1:16868324-16884674 GCA_002382865.2 Heliothis virescens | reverse complement strand
CAAATAATTTCAAAGATTGAAGTACCCTTGAAATTAAGTTTCCATCCAATGTTTATATCGATAGCTTTTATACAATCATTTAAGTTACAATAGTATTTCGGTTCAATCAAATTCTAGGTGAATTGGGTTTAAAGATTATTACGAGTATGATGTGTACGATAGCGTTTATTAATTAGTATATAGGTCAGTTTTAGTAGAAATGATAGGTATGAGTAGATCATTTAGTAGCTTCAATTTCGGAGCTCTTATATTCATGGACACACCATTTCAGTACCTATCTAAATCAGTGTTTTTTTCAAAATAATTAATAATGAAGAGAGAATGAAAGAATACATAAAACAAAAATAGGTTTTAGGTACTTAATAGTATTGGCAAATAGATTTGCCTACCACACTTAACAATAACAACTAAATCGTTATTAACAGTTCTTTCATATTGAAAAGAAATCATAAAAGTGGTCTGCAAGTCGTAAATTAAAGTAGGTTGGTGAAACTGCTTAGACATCAACAAAAGAAAAATGTCTAGTTGACAATCCGCTACACATTACAAGTATAATTACGAATTCTGACTATAATCCGTAGATCCAATAAGACTCCCGACATTGGTATCTAAAGTTTTGGGCACGCGGCAATTCAAGGCGACTTTGACCTACTTTGCGCACTACCGATTACCACAACAACTGAGTTCAAGATGGCCGCCCGAAGGGAGTGTAGCTGTACTAGATCCGAAACAGCTAATGACTCACAGGCATTCTCCGCAATTCTCTGTTCTATAGCCATGGAAATAGAAACGTATATCAAGTACACACGCGAACGAGGTTGGCGCATTATGTCGTATTTATACGATTGGTAGGTTTTTTAAGCCCGTACATGAAGGAAATGTCATTTTCGATTGTGAAGACGATTTTGAAAATAATACTAATGAGAAGACGTAAATAAGTAAATAATAAGTAAAAATCAAGGAGCATAAAGCATAAAGTCGTAATGTCAATTACATACAAATAATAATATATCAGAACAAAGGCACTATTTGAATGGAATAAATTATTAACTTTTAGTTGCATTTCATCGGTTCGATCTCGATCCATCATGTTGAGCAAGCCGCGTGCGATGTGGCAATGCCTTTGAGCTCTAAAATTCAGTTGTAACATTTCGTAAACGGCAAATTTAACGCGCTTGAGCTCCGCCCCGTGTTTTCTAATGCAACTCAATAAAATGTAGGTCACAGAACGACGTCGTCGGTTGCGACTGTCAGATAATATTTTGATTACACACGACACCTGAAATAGTTTGTTACTGTGAACACTGCTATGTAAAAACCTCACGTGGTTTTCATATCTCTTATTATTCGTTTCGTTTGTTTTAAATATGGCAGCGCTTAAAGACGGGTCAACAATATTCTCAGTTTAGACCACCTACACATCGTAACAGCTATCTCATATTTGTCGTCACTAATTATAATTTACCACAACGCATTCGCCACACTATTAATAGACATCTAATTAGAACCTATAGGGGCAGTTAATGAAATACCGATCTATATAAACATAGCGCAGCGAAATTCTACTAATTTCTAAGCGAACTGTTATACTTAACTGCTTCTATATGAATTAAAACAATACTAAAAGAATTTATTTGTTCTATTGTAGTGAAATATCATTAGTGACGACAAATTGACTCTCAATTCCCAATCGCAAACTATTGCGAAAAGTTGGACATTTCGCCCTGCATGTGTAGCAATGCGGTGTTGATTTGTTGCAGGTCGATGATCAAATGAAGCTATTGCAACACTCGTGGTCGGACATGCTGGTGTTAGATCACCTACACCAGAGGATGCACAATGGCCTGCCCGATGAGACTACCCTCCACAACGGACAGAAGTTTGACCTCCTTTGTCTGGGACTCCTGGGCGTTCCATCACTGGCTGATCACTTCAACGAACTCCAGAACAAATTAGCAGAGCTCAAATTCGATGTACCGGACTACATATGTGTTAAATTCTTGCTTCTATTAAATCCTGGTTAGTATTTTATTTACAATACCGTTATTATTTGTTTTCTTTTTAATGTTGGTCTTTATAATGTCGATAAGGATGCGCTAAATGCGAATGGTTTTTTTCATGTTTTTGTTTTATGTTATACTTAATCTATCCTAGATTTGTAAGTTTGTGTTTTATACAAGTTGTGTACACCAATTCAACGCGATGTTGTTTTTTTTTCTTGAAGGATTTTCTTGACGTTTCAGAGGTGAGAGGCATCGTGAATGTGAAGTGCGTCCGAGATGGTTATCAGACAGTCCAAGCCGCACTTCTGGACTATACGCTGTCCTGTTATCCTACGATACAGGTTGGTAATAGTTTCTCATGTCACACTCGCCAATCTCTTTGGGTATTTTCTATCTAAAGAAATTTAATTTTCGAGTGGCAGTTTGTTACTAGACAAGTCTCGTATTAAACACCTTAATCGGATATTTCAGGATAAATTCGGCAAATTAGTGATGGTAGTACCTGAGATCCATGCCCTAGCAGCTCGAGGAGAAGAGCACCTATACCAGCGGCACTGTGCAGGCCAGGCGCCCACACAAACACTCCTAATGGAAATGCTACACGCGAAGCGCAAGTAAGTCTAACTCTACTGTTCCCATCCAGCAAAATGATCGTCAACCAGTTCCTCCAATAATTTCTATTCACGTAACGTTTTGGCCTTTCAAATCGGTTAATATATAAATTTGAAATACACTAAGTTGATGAGATAAAATATACATTTTCAAAAGAGACACATATTATATTATTTAAGTGAAAAAGTTAGCAGATGAGAAATGGAACATATATCTCATTCTAGGCCGAACGGAGGTGAAATGGTTAACCGGAATGCCGAGCACACGTCGACACTTGACCGATTGTATGTTATTCTATATCATATCATTAATATTATACATTTATATATTACATTATAATATTTATGCAATAAACTACTGCCTCGGCTGATAATGTTGGTACAGTCAGCTTCAAAAGTAGCTTAACAAATCTAAATTTTCAAAACAGCTAAACACCGTTTCGTCAATAACGTACCGGACTACTCATCTACTTTTTTTGAGGGTTAGGATTTTAAGCAAATTATGGCATTTGTCTTGTTAAGAAATTATGATCTTAGACGTTGTTAGGCACTTTTAAAAATGTTGATTTGCTCAGCGACTTTTGATGCTGACCGTACTTACAATGTATAATGTCGAAATTATCGGGTCTCTTTGAGCTGCCCTAAAAAAATGATTCCATCTATATGAACTATGAAACAAGAACCACTATAAGTGGCACAATTTTGCCTATATAATACTGTCAATTTGGTACACCACCAGATAAACTACTTTCTTCCCCATTTGGGCATAAAAGTAAAAAAGAAATAATTTAAAAAAACGGAAGGGGCTGCAACTGCTTGAAAGGGTTATTTAAACTAATCCACACAAAGGAAAATCTACCTAGAGACACGATAATTGTATTTCATGCTTAATTAGCGCCAAATCCAACAATATGAGCCTTATTCTCGATATCTCATACATATATGTATGTATTATTATTTATTCTTTAAGGGATGCCAATTCAAAATAATTTTAATTTGAAATATAGTTTTGAGTCATATAACCGACAAAATAAATTGGCAACTCTATTTCATTATTTGCACTATGCTTTTGTAGTTTATCACTTATCAATTATCATAGATAAATAGGTATACTTTTATCACTAGAAATAGATCTACAGTAATTTACTTAAGTAAATAACGTTTTTATGGAATAATATTTTATTTATTTACGTTATGACTTCACCAAACAATATCATAAACAAAAATAAGAGCCACTTAGGTGCATTTTCTTACAAATTCAGGAAAACTTTAACCAGATTCAAAAAGGAGTGGATTCAGAAAAGGAAAATTAATATTTCGGCAGTCTTCATACATTGGAAATACGTAAAAGCAAGAAAAAACGCTGAATGACTCATTTTAGTGTTTAATTATATTAATCGTGACTAGAAGTTGGGCTTGAGATATGAATTCGGACATTTTTTTGCAGTAGGTAATACCGCCCAAATAGCACAATTTTCAACAAGTGCCAACATAGTATAATAAATTAAACAATGGTACATTTCTACATAAAGGAAACATAGACTATAAGAAACTACACGTGAAGTACTGAACGCCACTAATCTAATAAAGCGGTGCTACATAGAAGTTTTATTAAATTAGTCGGATATAAATAATGGCATTCTATTCAACTGAAGAAAATTTGGGAATAAGTACATTCAAATAATAAAAAAATTGGCTTCAGTTTTGAATCAGATGTAAATAAAAATACCGAAGAACGATCCTATTTTTTATATATCTACTATGTAGTTTTCTTATAAATGGTAAGAAAGGAATTTACGAAGATACAAACAAATGAATGAATCGCAAAACTAGGCTCCTTTGTTGTTACGAAGTCTATGTGCCACGCCTATGGAACCAATCAAGAACCATTTAAAACGGTATCATTGTTTATATGCCTGAATTCGAAGCACCAATTATATGGGTAGTAGCTACAATATTGCATGTTATATAATAACTTCTAGTATTTTAGGCAGCTGATAAAATGCAGTGGTTAGTTAAATTTAAGTTCGAAATATGAAGGCGCCAAAACATACGTAGGAATTAGAAATTGATTTAAATATTTGTGAAGTGTTGGTTATTCAAAATTGATGCTGATTTTAACGCGGTATGCCATCTCGTGATTAAAGAAACTGTTTCAATGAATATTGACGCATTGTGGTGTGAATAGCAAAAACATACAGACCTAAAAGAGGATGGTCTCTTTAGACATGTTGTCAAAGAGGACCATACATGCTAATATTTATTTAATTTTATTTAATTCAAACTTTTGTATAAGAACTCTTAGTATAAGATATAACTACGAATATATATCTTATAATGTAACTCACAAAAAGGTTAATGCCAGGCACGTTCTTGCTATATCAAGTGAAGTTGTGTACACTATAAGAAATTGCTCTGTGTGTACCAGGTGCGGATTCCTGCCTAGCGACGCGATTGAGCAACAATCGCCAATATAGAGTAAGCATTCTAATAAACATCGAGACCATCCTCGCACTTCCAACATGCACCTTTCAAACTTAATTATTATGTTTTTGGCACTTTTTTCACTGCAATTTTTTTATAATTTTTACTTTTATTCTACATAATTATTCTAAAGAAATATAAATACGGAGATTTTTGTTTTTAGTTACGCGAATTGGCATACTACTGAAAACTTGGTTTTGGAGCAAATTATTCCGGCGCTTTTTCCTTTTTAAATTAACTGGCAGGCAAAGCTCGTAGCTACGTTTTAATGCACGCGCGATTATGGGAAGGTGACATCAGTCATAGCAATAAATAAAAAAAGAAACCTGGAAAATTCTGGAACGCGTCGTGCTATTAGATTTTTGTGGCTCAAATAATTATCAGATAATTCTTGAAGTTGGTTGAGGGAAATATTGTGTGTATTCTGCATGTCATATTTAAAATTCGGTATCATTGAGTTCGTGTTATTCCCGAAATCCATTGTAAATCGCACGCGCGCATTAAACCATATAAGAGTACATCCTGAAAAATAATACTATTAAAATTGAATTGAAGGTGATGTTGGTAGGATCATGATGAGCCTGAACCTAACTTAAGCAAACGAAACTATTTATTATTTAACCCGAGAACAACGGGGTTATGTTTACCTAATTATTTTAGGACTCACAGTTTTTACTACCAACATATAACCGTTTCATATTCCAAAGAGTAATAAGTAAATCAAGTTTAACTCCAAAATAATAATTTGCAAAGCAGTTAATATGCATCGCGTGACATGCAAATGCCCAGTTCACCATTTTACATACTTCAACATACTATGATTTCTTAACACGTTCTCATATCACTTTAAAATACTAATTCAAAATTCACTGTATGGTATTATCCCGAAAAATATTATTCTTTATTTTCTTTTCGCCGATATTGCCTTTGCCATTTTATGTTTATTAATTTTATTTTAGTTTTATTTTTAAAGTCGTCGGGAACAATGAGTCTGAGTCAATAAGAAAAATTCTCTTCCCGTCCCATATGTAACTCAAAATATTTAATCATAATTATAACGACATGACTCGAAGTCGTTGTTCGGAATTACAAAATAAGGCTTTAAATTATTAGTTGCTAAGAATACCGAAACGTGTCTACATGTCTATTGTAAACCGCTTAGAACCTGTTTTAAATAAGCTCTAGTTACATTGTTACATAATTGGAATAGTGTGTATATCACGCTTCGGTAACTTAGGTTTGGGTGGGAATGTTAATTTAATTGAAATTGTGGAGATCAGATAGTAATGTATGACCATTTCTGTTTTCAGATCTTGAAGTCTCAGCACGGAGCAACAGACCACAAAAGCGCCAAGCGCTCCCGACAACACATAAGATAGAATATGCAACAAACTTTACTTATTAGTTAGTTTTAGTTTGTAACTTGGTGTGTGATTATCAAATTTAAGTTATTGCGCCGAGCGCCGGCCGATGGTGCCGCGCGTGCCTAGTCCGATACAGATAAAACAAATATTTATCTACCTAATGTCTGTAAAATAATATACAAATATTATACACCAGTCTTGTGTAGCTATGGTTAATTTATTTAGCAGTCTATATCGTGTTACTTCAAAATTGAGTAAGTACATTATAATATTACTAGGTTCTCTTTAACTCCGGGCGTAAGTAAAGGGAAATATTACAATACATATTTTAGGAAAGTGTCTGTGATTATAAACGAAGAAATTTGAAAACCGTTTTTAATGTTAGTTGAAATGATCATTATGTATAATATAATTATAATTGTTAGTTGTATTCAGTACCATACGTACGTACAATAATTATGTTGTGGTCGTGCAACGCAGCTTGCGATGCCCAATTTTATTTCTTTTGACGTTACTTATTAAATTTATGGATTATCTTCTTTTTAAGACTATAAAGCACTTTATAATTGAATGTATAATAAATTTTCTTCACTAATCTCTTATAAAGCGTTGTGTTCTATAAGCTTACATGTCTCGCGGCGTGAGTGATTGTTCATGGGTGTGAAAATGTGACAACTTTGTTAAGTATAGATATTGGGCTTGATTGAGTTAAGAAAGAAATTTTATCGAATGTTGATATTGGTCTATGTGTATTATATAATGTAAAAATGAATAATAATTAATCGCAATTAAATCAAATTTAAAATTTTACAGTTGTTCCTTAAAATGTTTATCTGAATGTTGTATAAAATTAATCAAGTATTGTAATATCGGCCATACCAGTACAAAATCAAAATATAATCCTTGTAAATAGCATAAGCACGTTTACAGTGATTTATTCGACTTATGATTGTGTAATTATGTAAAATATGTCTCAACATACGTGCAAGAAGCCTTAAAAATCATAGATTTTTAATAATATGGGTACTAGCGTCTATCGGCTGACGGCCGAGGAAGGCGATGTATTTTTATATAAAACATATTGTTCTTTATTAACATATATAATATGTTAACTGAAAGTACATGATTTCGTATTTTTCTAACAAATAATATAGTAGCGTACGTAATCAAGTGTAAAGATCTACTTTTAAAGTGGAAGTGATTATACATAATATTGAATATAAAGTGGTATCATATACTGTATGTTAAACGGTCATAGTGACGTTACAAATTTAATTTGAAAACGTTTTAAGTTTACAATGGTGTCAATTTGATAAAAGATACTGCCCAGTAGATAACAGTTTGTGTTGGCATCTGATACGAGATGATAGCAAGCGTCGCCCGCGCGCTCGGGCCCCCAGCGGCAGCCGCTGACCAGCTCAGCTACATCTACGTACTAATGTAACGAATGATTTTAATTATTTTATAATATGAATGTTTTAATCAATATTTTTTTTACGTAATGACAATGCACCAAGTGCGAATGTTTAGCTAGTAGGTTGCGTCAACGAGTAAATAATTATGATAAAATATAATGGTTTGTTCATTTTGGCTTAGTTTTTTTATCTAAGCTCTCATATGTACAAAAACTATGGCACCGTTATCTACAATACCGTCCAGTGAACACTCAGAAACACTGTAATTTTATCATCATGATATTGTTTTATAAAATCACGAATTAACTTTCTATAGACTTGATGCTAGTTGGAATACAGCCAAGGTACAGTAGGACAGTGAAGTACCTGTTTAGATGAATAAACAAACAACTTTAAAAAAGTTCCTCGAATCGTTGTTGTGGTACAATTTTTAAAATATACACAATTCTTAAATTTCTTTAATGAGCACTGTTGAAAGTTTTATAAATATTTATTTACGACTGTAACAGTTTTAAGTTATTTGCCGTATTTAATATCAACATATTTAATACATTTTCATTGTAACATTTCGTCTACACTTTTATAATCGACGACCACATATTTCTATGTAAATATTTAGTACGGTTATATCAGAATCTTACATATGTGTACGTCTTGTTATAACTTAAAGCATATGTTATACTAAACTAGGTACATAAAGAAGCTCCGATATAGGAAGAAACTGTTTGGAATAAGCACGTGCTGATTTTTCGTTTCGGTAGTATATATTTCTTTGTAATCTTCAGTGATTTTGATTAGATTTTGACGCACTTTTCCTTGTGATCGTTGATATCGTCCTTAGTCCAAAGTATTCTTCGATGACGTCACTTCGATTCAGAGTCACCAACTGGTGATGTAAAATGAATTGAAGTAACTCGCAGCTTCTCAAGTTTAGGCGCTTTATTGAAGGCAAAGCTGANCATATTTCTTTGTAATCTTCAGTGATTTTGATTAGATTTTGACGCACTTTTCCTTGTGATCGTTCGACATCGTCCTTAGTCCAAAGTATTCTTCGATGACGTCACTTCGATTCAGAGTCACCAACTGGTGACGTAAAATGAATTGAAGTAACTCGCAGCTTCTCAAGTTTAGGCGCTTTATTGAAGGCAAAGCTGATCTGTGATGGTATGACATAGTTAAGTACATTAGACGGCGTGGGTCATTATTTTGCTCGTAATTCCGCGAGTGCAGTGTTTTATTGTGACCAATGTTAATCAAATCACCCGTTTGTCCAGTGCAGCTTTAAAGTAGACCTTGTTTATCGACTGGGTGCAAGGTTGAAAGTCGGTAATCTAAGAAATCTTAATACTATCGTTATAGACAAGTTAAAAACATTAGCACCAATAGTTCGGAAGCCGTTTATACCTCAATGTATGACTTCTTGAATTAGAACCGTGAATATTTTACCAAACGTGTTACCATTTTAAATATTAATATTTTATCATCAGTCACATGAATATTTTTGCTTAGATATACAGTATTATTTTGATAGATATATTACTCAAGCAAGATTCACGTTTCCAATTTAAGGAGTCATTATTATTGCCGCGGAGCAAATGAGTACTACATGCATACATTTTATTACACATATAATATAATAATAGTATAGTATATTTATATATTTCTTGAGGCTTGTTTGCTTGAGACGATAGCTTTGTGTATATCCAGTACATCCAGGTTACTTCAACACATTACCCGTCACTAAAGTCTAATAGTCAGTAACTTCTTGGCAACCAACAACAAAATATTGGCACTGAATATTCCTCAAAGAAAAAATGAATGCCTTACATAGCTGGTCCATATTGCGTTTCATCCGATGCATGCAAATTTAAAATTACAACAAATTTTTGTTGAAATATAACGTGACGTCGATCCGACAGCGGTTAACTAATCCAACATGATAACATCATCAAAGTTTGCATCTCTATTATATCTAAAATATTGTATTTTATCAATGGGTTATAACATTATAATGTATGTATTAAGTTGTCAAGTGTATGCATAGTGAAACTTCAATTAAGTGGCNGTGTTACCATTTTAAATATTAATATTTTATCATCAGTCACATGAATATTTTTGCTTAGATATACAGTATTATTTTGATAGATATATTACTCAAGCGATTCACGTTTCCAATTTAAGGAGTCATTATTATTGCCGCGGAGCAAATGAGTACTACATGCATACATTTTATTACACATATAATATAATAATAGTATAGTATATTTATATATTTCTTGAGGCTTGTTTGCTTGAGACGATAGCTTTGTGTATATCCAGTACATCCAGGTTACTTCAACACATTACCCGTCACTAAAGTCTAATAGTCAGTAACTTCTTGGCAACCAACAACAAAATATTGGCACTGAATATTCCTCAAAGAAAAAATGAATGCCTTACATAGCTGGTCCATATTGCGTTTCATCCGATGCATGCAAATTTAAAATTACAACAAATTTTTGTTGAAATATAACGTGACGTCGATCCGACAGCGGTTAACTAATCCAACATGATAACATCATCAAAGTTTGCATCTCTATTATATCTAAAATATTGTATTTTATCAATGGGTTATAACATTATAATGTATGTATTAAGTTGTCAAGTGTATGCATAGTGAAACTTCAATTAAGTGGCGTCGGAGCGCAAATTAGACGTGTGCCATTCATTGATCGAATAGGGGCTGACGCTGTCCTCCGACGGCGAGCGTGGCAGTCGCGGACTTGTCCCGACCTACAACGTAGTCAGCCCCGCTGGCTCAACACCCACTGCCCTACGCGATCGAATATAAAAGTACAACGTTACAGTACGATATACAAAGGCTTAGTTTCTCTCGACAATAAATGGTTCAACAATCAAGGTGCCAGTGTTCATATTCGTTAGGTTTATTAATCGATTAATTTGCTATTACCTACATCTCTTGACACCCGCTTCACATTTGATTTAATCAACTATCATTTTCATCCTTGAATATTTAATTGATTTGAATATATAAAATTTAAACCTACTATTTACATATAAGGTTAGGTTGTAATGTGCAACGTTATGTTGTATTTTAGCGTTTATTGTAAGTAATATCTATATTTATGACTTAAAATTATAAGTATTTTAAATTTAAGATACACGATAAGTGTTCTATGTAAATGTAAATTTTGAGTTCAAGTACATTGTAAGTGATAGATAGTAAACAAAGTGCGCAACGGGGAGCATGGCGCTCCGGTGGGCGGCGCGCCGCTCGCTCACGGGAGCGTAATGGTCGCCGCGTAGGGCACTGTTACTTCGCTCAGATTCGCTCGCAGCGCTTCGTCCGCGCCGGCCCGGGCCGCGGCGACCGCTTCACTTGCATCAATCGTTTGTCATCACGTGCTTGGTTCGATAATAACATGTTAGGTGATCGGTTACTGATGACAATGTACGCGTCGCACACATTCCAAAATATCGCTAAACGTAACGCTAACTGACGCGCATACACAAGGCGTTGCAATTTGTAAGTTTACCACTTTGTTGTTCATTAACGATAAGTTAGGATTAATCTCAGTCGATGTTGTTTAACTTTAGTCTGTGTATAGTATTCTCGTGGTTAAGTTTATGTGAGGATGTGAATTTGAGCGAATCGACAGGCCTCAGCCTGAAGGGTTCATACTAGCTGTAAATTTTAAGTACCTAAGCGATAATTTCTGTTGCACCTAACTTTGTTTCGCGCGCCGTGTTAGTTCTACTTTATCAATTGTACATATAGATAGGGCGAGGTATACAGTTTTCATTCATCTTAAATGGTTATTGTTGTATCTGACAACATGGGGCTGGCAAATACCAATGCAATACCGCATATGCTATTGATTAATAAAATGAGATGTTATAACTGATACCATCTTAGATGTATGGCTATTTATGTGTTACGGTTAGGGAGTGTGGTGAGGTGACGAGTCGAGGGCGGGGCAGTATACGACACGTTGTCTCCGACGCACAACGAGCCCGCCCCGAAGCGAGCCGCCGCATCCTCGAGTGGAACACGACCCTCGCAACTCGGTCCGCTGACCGTTGTCATAGTTATTGTAAAATAAGTGCATCCACTAATGTTCAGCCACGAAGGCTTATTGTGAGGCTGCTCCTATCTTAACTGAACCAGTGTTCGCTATTTAACTTAGCTCTATTTGAACGTTAGACGTTTGGACACCACATCACTGCTAACATCACTTATGAATAGTAAATAATATTTTCATTTTTATGTAACTATAAAATGTGAACTTGTCACGGCACGACTAATTATCACACATTTCCTACTAGACATTTAATATTTACAATGAAAGACTTCTGAAAATGTCACGAAATGGCAACTTCGTCGAAGTTCAGTTAGAGTGGAGCAACCGGCATTAGCTACCACAGCCACATAATTATGTACCGTGTCATTACCTCACATTTTGCGTCTTTTATACATTATGAAATAGTTATTGTTGTCGCTAAATCTTTAAACTTATTTTTAATGTCATTATTGTTTAGAGGTGTCATTAAGTTTAAAACACAATGATCTATTTTTAGATGGCAACATAGATGATAATGTAAGGCGGTGTGAGATGTCGCCTGAGCATCTTCAATGTATTTATTTTCATGGTGATTAATAAATATTGTGAGACGCACGTAAGCGCCGGCGGCGTGGCGCGCGCTCGCCGCCGCCCGTTATTGTAGAAATAAATGATATTTTCGTTTAAATAATCCTCATTTTATTTTTTCCCTGTTACTATGTTAAGTTTATCAAATAAACAGCTTCGTGATAAATAAACCTGTTTGACTCGTTATAATTTAACTTGGCTTCTGTAATCTACTTACTAAAATTGCTATTCCGTCTACTACCAGGGTGCTGTAGCTATTCTGTATCAGGGCCGGTCTAATACCTAAAAAAATCTTAGTACATTATGCAATAAAATAGAACCGGTCAAGTGCGAGTCTAACTCGCGCACCGAGAGTGCCCCTGTTACGCGAATTCAAGGGATCACAGACCTTCGCATTTGGTATCAATTTCAACTTTATGCTTCTAAAAGTTCGTGAGAAAAGACTTTTAACAAAAACGTGACAGGTTATTTTTTCTTAGACCCTCAATAAAAATAAATAAAGCAACGGTGGAAAGTACCTAACCTGTAAACATTCGCAGGGTATCAAATAATGGACTGCTATCGCGAAATTCTATCTGCAGATAATTATGCAAAACACAGGATTGAAATAGCAGATTACGGCATGTTCCGATAATTTGTTATCGTACCCTTAACTAGGTCATGTTCTTTCGTTATCAACGGCAAAGACGCAATACGGCTTATGATAACAGCCAAAAACTTAAACGGTGTCACGCGGTAATTTACCTAAACATGAACTTCTCCCCAACGTTTTATGAAAGTATTTCACATTATGGTATACAATATACAAGCATTATTTGCTAAAATGAACAGGCTATTTTCCAGCATAAAAAACCTTATTATTTTGCGTAAACATTTTTTTTACTTAAAGAAAAAACGTAAAATAATGGTAAAAGTATAAAATGTGAAAAATAAGGAAAAATTATTATTTTTTTGTTAAGGAAATCAGTAGTCTGTAAAACCACCTATGACATTAGTAACGGCCATGTAACGATTTTTCATATTTTAGAATAAGTTAGCCAAGTTTTGCTTCGGTATATTGTCCCAGGTCCGGCTAAAATGCAAAAAAAGTTGCTCTTCCGTAGCAATGTTTGCAGGGAAATTCCTCAAAGCCCTTCTTTGGAGCATGTCCCACGCGTATTCAATGGGGTTTAGGTATGGTGATTGAGCGGGTCAGCCTGAGACCGATAAGTCGTGTTCCTGCAACCATCTCGTCACCAACTGTGTCCGGACGAGCGTTATCGTGCATGAACGTGAATTCTTAGCCCATTTGTAGTCATGGGGGTAGGTTATCGGCTCTAGCACCTTGTTACGGTATGTTTCAGGCGTCACCTCCACCAAGACAAATTCTCGCCCAAAGCATAATTGTACCGCCGTGGTATGCATGGACTTCCTGAAGATGTTGCAAACGGCTATCACGACCAGGGACTCGCGAAACACGTACTATATGTGTATCGGGATGTAAACTGAAACGGGACTGAGCGGTAAACAGCACTACATACCACTGGTTGTCTTCCCAGAGCAAGTGTACACGAGCCCACTCTAGTCATCGTCAACATTTTCCTAGGTGCAGTGCTGGAGTACGAAGGTCGGTCTGCGGCCATGAAGGTTAGCTTCATGCAGTCTTCTAAAAGTTTGGTCACTCGCAAGCAACTGATGCTCTGACTGGAGCCTCTGAACCAACTGCATGGCCGTAACATATGGTTCTCTTCTCGCGGCAACTTGCAAGAATCGGTCTTGTCGTTGAGTGGTAATGCGCTTCGTAGAGTGACCATAACAATACTCCATTAAGTAGCCCCAGCTTGGAGCATGCCTACTGTCCTTAGCATTTCTTCCCTCGTTAAATGGCGCCGCTGCATGATGCATACAATAGGTTCTACTCGAAATTAATCTAGAACTTGTTATAAAACTTAGATTTGACACAAAAAATATCCCGAGATTACTGTAAGGAAACGAAGGTTTTGGACAAACGCTAACATTGTAGCGCGTAATTTTTTTTTTTAATTCAGCAAAAAAGTCTTTCATCAAAATTTTAAAACTGGCCAGTATTTTATGAGTTTAAGAACTTCATACAAAATATCCCTAGATGAATCCCTAGTATCCTACTTCATACTATCCTATCCTACAAATATTATAAATGCGAAAGTTTGTGAAGATGTATGTTTGTTAATCTTTCTTGAAAAAACTGAATCAGTTATTATATCAAAATAATAATATATATATAGGTTACCTGCGCAAAATCAATAAAAAGTGCTCCTTTTGCGAAGTGCACCAATCGAGAAGTGCACCAGTTGCGAAGTAGTACACTTCGCAACTGGTGCACATTTGAGCATGGTGTGCACGTTGCGAAGTGTACCAAATGCGTCAAACCATTACCATTGTTTTACATAGGTCAACAGCCTGTCTGACTAAAACTATTTCAGTCCAGTTTCCTATGTAGATACCCCAATACCCTTTGGTAAGACTGGTTCTAAGTCTTTCTGTCTTCTGCTATTGAAATTCTGTGACAATTGTCTAATATGTTCGAAAGACAGTCGGGACCAACCAATTTAACGCAGTGATTATAATAGGATCAGGAATACTGTTACTAACAAATTGTAATGGTAACAAAGTAAAATGTAATTATTAAGAGTCAATCAAATACTTAAATACAAGCTTCTCTACAGAACTCTGCGATATAACACTAATTAAAAAAACTACAAATACAATTTATAAATATAAGGTGTCTACATAATCAATAAAAGTCAAAACTAAATATTGTAAATAAATGTTTATTTCTCACTCTCTACCATGATGGAACATACAACAATCATAATGTATATTACACAATATATTCTATTTCTAATAGCCCGGATTTCAAATATTTACTATCTACTTCTACATGTTATAAGACTGCCGTACCTAGGGCTGCATCCGTAGTGACCCATCGAGACGTATGGTCTCACCGTTGAGCATGGGGTTCTGAATAATGCTTTGGACGAGGAGTGCAAATTCACTGGGTGCTCCCAACCGAGGAGGAAATGGTACTGTGGCTTCCAAACTCTTGATGGCTGGTTCAGGAAGCATCTCCATCATCGGTGTACGGAATAAACCTAGAAGAAAAAGTTAAAGGAATTTTATGCTACATTTATCAACAATTGAATATAATGGAGAAAGTAAATGTAGATGGAGCGAGAGGGAGAAGAAGACTAAGAAAAGATGGATGGATTGCGTGAGAGATGATATGAGTAAGAAGGGAGTGTATGTCAGTATGGCTAGTGACCGGAAGAAATGGAAGCAAAAAACAAATTGCGCCGATCCCAAATAAAATTGGGAACAGGAAGATGATGAGAATATAACGGAGAGATGTAGAAACTAATATAAAATACATCATTTGAATAATGCTCAATTTGAGCTAAAAAGTTTAAATCCACGAGAATTACAGCAAATATTCGCTTCCATTAGATTCAATGGCTCTTTCTATAGGTAGTATTCAAACGACAGATGGAGTATGGAGTTCCGACGGAGCCGATAGCTTCGATTACATAAGGCCGAAACCGAAACTAACGTAAGTTTTTGGCCGANTAAATCCACGAGAATTACAGCAAATATTCGCTTCCATTAGATTCAACGGCTCTTTCTATAGGTAGTATTCAAACGACAGATGGAGTATGGAGTTCCGACGGAGCCGATAGCTTCGATTACATAAGGCCGAAACCGAAACTAACGTAAGTTTTTGGCCGAACCAAAACGCGGTCACTATATTGTATAGACGACAGCACATCAAGTTACCACAATCTGTCAAATTTCTGCAATAGATTTTCAAC
>NWSH02000323.1:16821808-16833482 GCA_002382865.2 Heliothis virescens | reverse complement strand
AAATAAAATGACAGTAAGGCCGGGTTGCTCGATTTAACTTTAACTATAACCTAACCTTAACCGGCCGTCAAATGGCCGCCCATGGTCAAATTTTTGACGTGACAGCTGTGTAACCAATGGGCGGCTATTTGACGGCCGGTTAAGGTTAGGTTATAGTTAAAGTTAAATCCCCCACAAAAACATAAATGTAAAAAAGGAAAGCCAAGTTCAACAAAAACCTATGCTTGGTTGTGGGCTTCGCCGCAAAAAGAATGGAGATCTAAATGAGTACCAAGTTCTGTACAAAATCCAAATATGTATTTATAGGAACAAGATTTGACTTGGCCAGTTTTCATTACCTCAGTTATTAATAAAAATATACATTAAACATTTTTTTAATCCTGATAAAAACTGGCCAAGTCATATCTTGTTCCTATAAATACATATTTGGATTTTGTACAGAACTTGGTACTCATTTAGATCTCCATTCTTTTTGCGGCGAAGCCCACAACCAAGCAATAGGTTTTGTGTTGAACTTGGCTTCCTTTTTTACATTTATGTTTTTGGTGGATATCATTACTTTTTGTAAAAGAAGCAGGTTTAGATTTAATTTTTTTTCTTGCGTTTCCGCTGTATAGTTTTCTTTTTAGGATTTCGTACCCAAAGGGTAAAATGGGACCGTATTACTAAGCCTATCTCATAAACTGTGATAGCTAGGAAGCTGAAATTTTCACAAGTGATGTATTTTCGTTGCCGTTATAACAAGAAATAGTATAAATTTAAAAAATATTAAAATTAAGGGGTCCCCATACAATAAACGTGTGACGTTGTATGGGACCCCCCCTATTTTTTAACTTTTTTTCTATTTTCAGATTTTTTCCTACGCTTACACACAATTACCGAGCTAGGTTCCAAATTTCATATTTCTAGGTTATCTGGAAGTAGGTTAGGTTTAGGTACTATAAAGTCAGTCAGTCAGTGGAATTTTACGACTTTTGGACCTTCATATCTATATAACCGTTTGAGCTAGCTTCATGAAATTTGGGCTTCTAGGTGTCCTTGTGGACATAATGAAACACGCGTAGTTTGAAGTGTTTACGTTTAATAGGTTTTGAGTTATGGAGGGTAAAAAGTGGCACCAAATGGTTCGTGTAAATATACACGTGGCGCTTGCCAGCCAGTCTTTGCTTGAACTTGGCTTGACACGCTGCCGCGTGTCTAGATCGAACAACCCGGCCTAAGTTGCAGACAGGTAATAGAAATCGGTGGTTTAAGTTAATTAATTGTTAAGGCAGGAATTAATCAACAGAGACTATTCCAACAGAGAAATGAAAGACTCTTAAGTAGTAGGTACAGTTCCTATAGTTTTAATTTTATCATTAGGAGAAAAATGGCAACGTATCGGCGATATTACCCTAATCTCATTAGTTTTTAGGCTGCTATCGGGAAATTCCGCAGTGTTGTGGGTTGTAGTAGGCAACGACCAGAGAAAATTAGTCATGAAGTTAAGAATTTGTTGATAAGTTTTCACCCTAAAACGAGATTTTTGAAGTAGCCTGAATCCTTTTAGTAAAGAGGTTTTTATTTGAGTATAGATACAAAATAATTACTACTTGTTGACGACTTTTTCCTTCTTCTTCTCATCCTGAGACAGGAACGTCTCCAGTTCCTGCGGCGCAGGCGCATTTCCATTCGCTTCCTAGAACAAAAAGACTCATATGTACTAATGAAGGAGATTGCACTAGGAAAAGCTACATACAACTAAACTAAGCTAAAAATATACTTATACTAAATTATGAAGAGTTTATTTGTTTGGTTGCGCTAATCTCAGGAACTACAGGTTCGATTTCAAAAAAATCTTTCTTAGGCTACTTTGTATCTGGGTGTGAGAAGTAGTTCTCTAGGAAAGCGGATGAAGCCGCTGACAGAAGCTAGTAAATAAATAAAAGACCTACTTGCAATAAAAATACCTATCTAGGTACTTACTTAAAAAATGGTGTATAAAATAATTAACCTATAATATTTGTTGGCAAAACATATGGCTATCGAACTCATTTATCTTTTTGCAATAGGATAAGATTAATTCAAACGTTATCGTTTTCTCGATAAAAGAAAACGATATACCTAGCTGAATAGTCAAATCTTAAGCGAAAATGGAAAACAGATAATATGTTGCCAAATATGATAACACCTCCATCATCTGCCGAGCCTTTTCCCAACTATGTTGAGGTCGGCCAAATATGTCAATCAAATTGTTTTTATTAACCATGTGACCTCTATTTTCACTAATCGAATCTAAATCAATATATAAAAAGGAAAAACACTGTTCGTTTGTACACTAAAAGCGCCGAAAACTGTTGACGTGATTTGGAAAATTATTTTACTGAAAGAAATCTACCGTATCCTCGGGTGTCAGGATATAGGTATTTTATCCGGACACGGAAGCATTTCCCCGGGGACCACAATAATACCGCGAGAATTAGTAAATACTTAATAAACAAGTAAGCAACGTTCTGAATACTAAGTATTAGGCTCGGATTTGTCTATACTAATATTATAAAGAGGTAAAATTGTTTGTTTTTGTAAGTTTGTTGTAGGGGGTAACATCTGGAAGTAATGAACCAAATTTAAAAATTGTTTCACTGGTAGAAAGCTGCCATTGTTTGTGAGTGCTATAGGCTATATTTTATCCGGGTAGGTACGGACAGTATTTCCCACGGGACGCGAGTGAATTTACCTTTATTAGGTAAATCACATCATAAAACAAAATCATCGATAACATGGATGAAGGTCACTTCTACTACGGATCTAGGAACAGACATAAAGTACGGTTTAATGATGTCATTATATGTTATTTTCCTTGTTATACCTATCAAATGTTTGTGGGTAGGTACTTACCTATTATATAAGTAATACTAGCTTCTGCCCGCGACTTCGTGCGCGGACCATGTCGCTTATGCCAGCGATAATGGGTCGTCAAAATCAAAGATCTGGAACGTCTGATGTCGAATTTTAGGAGTCCGGGGAAAAAACTGGTTGCGCGAGACCATTCGAGACGTTTTCAGATCTCTCATTTTTGTAAGTCAAACCACTTTTACTAAAATGTCACTTTTACTAAAAGAATCATTCAAATCCGTTCAGTAGTTCTGAACTACTGGACGGATTAGGACAAACCAACACTTCATAAACGAATTACTTCCATACAACTTTCAACCCCTGTTACACTCCTAGAGGTAGATTTTGGTAAAATCCGTTCTTAGATAATGTCCACACCCTATGACGTACCTATCTGCTAAAATTTCATGTCTCTTACTTCAAAAACATAGGACTTCTATACCAAACTATCAACCCCCGTTTTACACCCCCTAGGGGCTGATTTTCGTAAAATCCATTCTTAAAATAATTTTTACACCCTATAACGGACCTATCTGCTAAATTCATGTATCTTACTTCAAAAATCATTGGACTTCCACACAAACTACCAAACCCCTCTTTTACCCCTTAGGGGTGGAATTTCCAAAAAATCGTTTTCTTAGAGTATTTTTACACCCTATGAGGACCTACCTGCCAATTTTCAAGTTGGAAGGTGTTATAGTGTCCGAGATTTCATTGTTGATCAGTAAGCTTTCATATTTACTTGCGGTTTTACTCGCGTTCCCGTGGGAACGACTTGCCGTACCCCGATAAAATATAGCCTATGTTACCCGCGGATAGTTGTAGCTTCCCAACAGTGAAAGAATTTTTCAAATCGTTCAGCCGTTTTGATTCCATCGCGAACAGACAAACAGACAAACAGACAAACAGACAAACAGACAAACAGACTAACAGACAAACCGACAAACAGACAAAAATTTAAAACAACGATTGTTTTGGCTTCAGTAGCATACAAATAATGCATAACACTAATTTTTTTCGAACAAATATTCAATGTAAAGACACAGCTCTTGCCTACAATTTATTATATGTATAGATTTAAGAGCGTTCCCAATATTATATCGATCTGTGTTTTGACTAATAAAGATATGAATTTGACAAATAAAATCTATCTATAGTAGCAAATCACAGAGATTATTGGGAACAGCTGTTTATCTAAGAAATATCCATCAAACAGTTACCACACGTAACACAAGTATTTTTTTCATAAAAATAACGTAAAAAATCTGTAAGCAACATGAGTGTAAGAAAGATAAATCCTTACGATTTCAATTTTGCTTTGAATAGAGCTCTAAGTGGCACCTTGGACAAGATAATTATTTGTTTAGTTGGTTTGATTTTAACGGCTAACACCCTCAAGTGCCGCGCCGCGCCAGTGCGAATGACGATGATAACACGTATAATATTTATCTCCGGTTTTTGCTATAACTCTCGTGTTTATAATCTAGATACCAAATATATAATAAAGTGGAAACATTTATTTGTTTCTACCTATAAAGGCTCCGAAACTACTGAAACGGATTTGAAATATTATCTTCATCTTGAAATTCAACTGTCTCCGGTAAAATACTTAGCGCGGATCTATTCTGATACGGTAAGAAGTGTCCCAGTGTCGCGCAGGTGAAACGAGGGGAAGCAGCTAGTTGGAAAATATTTTAAGAAAACGATTTGCGTAGTAAATTTTAACTTATTTTTATTTCCTAATCCGACTCACCTTGTACCTGATTACGCAAATTATTATTTTTGCAAACTGACCGTTCATACTTTTCTTGTGAATCCCAAGAGTTGTTTTAGATTCAGTATTTAAAATATTAAAGATTTTACTTAAATATTAAGTTACTAACTTAGTTCGTATTTGTAACACATCAATTTATATCACGTTCTATATGTACATAGAAGTACAGTCTATTTCTACCAGAACCATCTGGTTATTGTTATTTTATCATTTATAATTCTCTTGTGCATATATAATGCATGTGTGCAAAAATATGATTTATCCATTTTGTTGTACTATCTTTTTTAACATTGCTCAATAAAGTGGCAAATGACGATTTGCTATATTTACTTATTTGATTACTTAATCATTGATTTGGTAGCGTGTTGAAATGCCAATCGACGTTTGGTGTCGCTGCATACCTATGTGTTTTTTGTTACTGAACGTCTCAAATCTTCGTATTGTAGATCTTAAGTTTTGTAAGGAGTGTTACCTATATACAAGGATATGTATGTTTATAAGCTCCTAAACTATTCTTCAAGATTTACTCCACCTATTGATGAAAACTTGCCATGAAAAATCCGTGCCATGTAATGTGAGTTTACCGGAACAAAACAAATATTAGGCGCGGATAGACTTAGTTTTAGGAAATACTTACGTACTAGCTGTTCCCCGGATTCGCGTTTGCCGAAACGGAGCTACTTCCCACACCCGGGTAAAAAAGTTAACGAATATTTGTCAGGCTGTAGAGTATTGTGTAAACTTTAAATGCATGAGGCCGGGACAAGACAAAACTGGCTTCTCTTCTTAGAGGATTCTTGAAATACTTTTAATTTATGTTGGAAGTTTTAGCCAGCAGAAACCGTAAAGCTAACTTTCGGATAATCAGAATTATTTTGAGAAGCTTTTATTTTTTTACAAATAGTTAAAATAGAAATAACTTACATTGACCATTTTGATGTGTTTCGTCGCAGCGAACTGCGATAAAGTTAGGTTCCCCTTCAATTTCCTGACACAAAACAAAACAACATTATTTATAAATATAAACATATTTAGGGTACTTAAGCACGTAAACAGTGTTAAGCTAATTGATATTCTTAATTATGACTTAATTTACTACCAATACACAAGGCATAACCACTAACTGATAATAAAGAGAAAACATTTTTCGTTTGTTTGTATTGGCTCCGGAACTACTGAGTCCTTTGAAACATTTTTCACTGTTGGGAAGCTAGAACATTCCGAGTGACATGCTATATTTTCTCTATATATTATGATTTTAGGTTCATATTTTTTTGTCTGCGATGCGGGAAGAAGTTTCCCCGGGGACGCGAGTGACTGAGGAAAATAGCTATTCTCGCTTTCTTTCCATTACTAAGTGAATTAAAGCAATTTGATAAATGTCTTTTTTTTAAAAGCAGGTTGTTGAAAATTATCATTTTTGAAGGTAAATTTTTCCACTTCATATTCATTTATTTTATGTATTTGGCCAGATTGTCACAGTTACAGTTTACCAACAGAGTCCCTTATAACTACATACATCAGCATGTTAAGGCCGTAACAAATTATCTTATAACTAAATTTATTTAATTATTGCAACTTTTTTAAACTTCCCGTGTATTTTTGCTGGGAAAGAAGAAATTTTGGTTAATATAAGGTTGAAAGAATTTTTATTTCTTATTGTTTTTTTAATTTAATTATATTTAAAAATGTAAAATTTGTTAAAAAATATATAAAATGATTGATAAAAAAGTGAAAGAATTTTTCCCGGTTTAGTAGTTTTGGGTACCTTACAAAAAAAGCCTTTAAAATGTTTCAGGTAGAAACAGAATAATGTTTATAGGTATCCTTCAAGGGTCATTAGACATTAAAACAAATGTACCGTAATAGGTAACTACAATTTCATATAAAACTTCATTACTCATTGTCATTCAGTAATTGACGCGGTGAAGTAATAATAAAAGTTTAACATAACAGTACCTATGTATAAACATTTAGAGGAAATGAAAATGCATATTAGTTATAGGCATTTCAAATGTTAATAATGTATAGTCTTAGTCAAATTGTTGTAAAAGTACCTAAGCCTAGGACGGGAAAAATACATTCGCGTTTTTTCTTTGTGGGAACTAGATATAAAGAATTTCGATATTTTTTTGCTTATTAAGCCAGATATATTTTTCGTGTAAAATTAAACATTATTTTGTAAGTACTTATTATTTATCCGTAATTTTTCCATTAAATATGTTTTCTTAAGGATTACAGAAATAATGTATAAATACTTCTTCTACAATAAGCCATAAACTAATATTTTAACGGTTGCGTGCACATTATCAATGATCGATGAAACAATTGCTGTCAAGCATCAGGCAAGGCAAATTATTGCTGAGTTTTAACCATTGTTAAAAAGTTACTACCGTAAGTATAGTTCACTTAAATAAAACATGATCTGAGAAAAAAGTACCTATAAAGTGACAGCACTTGAACATTAACCTTCACGTTGTGATGAAGTTGAAATCTATCGGAAGAAATTTGACAGATGTGTAAACTGGCAAATGTGCTGTGGTCTTGTACTTCAAAAAAATTCTAAACCCCATTTTACCACTTCGCGTAGTGGAGATTCCCCCCAATCTATGTCCAGATATCAAATTTCTATGTGCTGTCCACAACCCTATAAAGAACCCACCTTCTCAATTCACCATGTTTAATAGTTGTTCTAGTTTAAGAGATTTACCGTTATTGAACCAATGGAATTGCGCAAAGTCAAACATATACCGAGTGGTTTAGCTTGAAATAATTTTGTAGTTTCAGGAAATTTCGCAGGATGCTGCCACTGCGACAATGTGTAAATATCTCGAGGAAATATCTCCGAGTCACGCTTGTAATACAAATATAGTATACGAGTTTAAGAAGATCAAGTTTGGACGGGCCGCGTGGGCCGAACTGAGCACAACGAAACACACGTTACTCAGTGTCTTTAAAAAACAACCAGTCATTACGACTATTACCTTCGGCCAATGATAATTTACTTAGTTTTACTTAGTAATCTATACTAATATTATAAAGCTGAAGAGTTTGTTTTGTTTGTTTTGAACGCGCTAATTCTCAGGAAACTACTGGTCCGATTTTTGAAAAATCTTTCAAGTGTTTAGATCAGCACATTTATCGAGGAAGCAGTAGGCTACTTTTATCCCGGTCGCGGAGTAGTTCCCACGAGAACGCGGCTGAAACCGCGGCTCTGTTTAATATAACTGCTTCTTCTTTTCGTCGTTACTCCGACGTGGTATTAATTTTTTTTCTGTTTAACTAACGGTTCGACTGCAAAGGTTTTAATATTGTATTCGATTTAGTTAGTAGGCCTATGGAAAACCCATAAAAATCAAACCGCCGTATTATTTTAAATAATGTTATCGCCGGCCTTGTTATCGTTTGCAAGTTATAACACAGCTTACATTCAATTTACATTTTGTATACAATTTATCTACGTCACTACCTTCATTCTCTTCCTCTTTTTTATTTGAGTATAGATACAAAATAATACTAACTTGTTGACGACTTTTTCCTTCTTCTTCTCATCCTGAGACAGGAACGTCTCCAGTTCCTGCGGCGCAGGCGCATTTCCATTCGCTTCCTAGAACAAAAAGACTCAGATTTACTAATGAAGGAGATTGCAATAAAAAAAGCTACATACAACTAAACTAAGCTAAAATATACTTATACTAAATTATGAAGAGTTTATTTGTTTGGTTGCGCTAATCTCAGGAACTACAGGTTCGATTTCAAAAATTCTTTCTTAGGCTACTTTGTATCTGGGTGTGGGAAGTAGTTCTCTAGGAAAGCGGGTGAAGTCGCTGACAGAAGCTAGTAAATAAATAAAGACCTACTTGCAATAAAATTATAGGTACTTAAAAATGTGTAAAAAATAATCAACCTATAATATTTGTTGGCAAAACATATGGCTACTATCTTTTTGCAATAGGATAAGATTAATTTAAACATTATCGTTTTCTCGATAAAAGAAAATGATATACCTAGCTGATAATCAAATCGTAAGTGAAAATGGAAAACAGATAATATGTTGCCAAATATGATAACACCTCCATCATCTGCCGACCCTTTTCCCAACCATGTTGAGGTCGGCCAAATATGACAATAGAATTGTTATTCATTAACCATGTACCTCTATTTTCACTAATCGAATCTAAATCAATATTATAAAAAGGAAAAACACTGTTCGTTTGTACACTAAAAGCGCCGAAAACTGTTGACGTGATTTGGAAAATTGTTTTACTGAAAGAAAGCTAAAAAAGTCGTGGTAGCCTAATGGGTAAAGTTTCGATTCTAGGTCAGGCAAGTACCAATGCAACTTTTCTTAGTTTGTATGTACTTTCTAAATATAATTATCTTAGACACCAATGGCTGATAAAAGGTGAAGGAAAACATCTTGAGGAAACCTGGCGTGGTGATTAATGCTCAATCCTTCTCCGTGTGAGAGGAGGCCCGTGCCCAGCAGTGGGACGATAAAAAGGCTATTTAAAAAAAAACTATAGTATCCCCGGGTATCAGGCTATATTTTATCCCGACACGGGAAGCATCACCCCCGAGACCAGGATAGAACCGCGCAAAATGTCTAAAGTAACGTTCTAAATTATTTAATTAACTAGTTATTAGGCTCGGATTTGTATCTTATAATTACTCATATTAAATCACATCATAAAACAAAATCATCGATAACATGGATGAAGATCACTTCTACTACGGATCTAAGAACAGACATAAAATATGGTTTTAATGATGTCATATGTATTTTCCTTGTTATACCTATCAAATATAGTAGGTACCTATTATAAGTAACATTAAGAGCGTTCCCAATGAATCAATCTATCTGTTATTTTGATTAATGGAGATAGGAATTTGACATACAAAATCTATCTATAGTAGACAAATCAACAGGGGATATAGGGAACAGCTGTTTATCTAAGAAATATCAATCAAACATGTACGTAACACAAGTATTTTTTCATAAAAATAACGTAAAAAATCTGTAAGCAACATGAAGTCGTAAAAGGATAATCCTTTCGATTTCAATTTTGCTTTGAATAGAGCTCTAAGTGGACCTTGGACAAGATAATTATTTGTTTAGTTGGTTGATTTAGCGCGTAACACCGCTCAAGCGCCCGCGCCGCGCCGCGCCAGTGCGAATGACGATGATAACACGTATAATATTATCTCCGGTTTTTGCTATAACTCTCGTGTTTATAATCTAGATACCAATAATATAATAAAGTAGAAACATTTAAGGCTCCGAAACTACTGAAACGATTTCACTTGGGAAGCCAGACTGTCTCCGAGTAACATACTTAGGCTGTGATTATTTCGGATACGGTAAGAAGTGTCCCCGTGTCGCGGGTGAAATCGAGGGGAACAGCTAGTTGGAAAATATATTAAGAGAAAAGTATTTGGTAGTAATTTAACTTATTTTTATTTCCTAATATCCGACTAACTGGTACCTGATTACCCAGATTATTAACTTTCAACTGACCGTCATACTTTTTGTGATTCCAAGAGCTGTTTTAGATTCAGTATTTAAAATACTAAAGTATTTACTTAAATACTTAAGTTACTAACTTAGTTCGTATCTCTAACAAATCAATCCATTAAATAACCGTTCTATATATATGTTATGGACTAGGTGATTAATGCGGGCATTATTCATAATGTGCGAGCATTATGAATAATGTTTAGCTCTATCGGGCTGAGTGATTAAGTACTATCTAAACTTCATTATTTATCACATTGTACGGTCATTTTTATATTGCTACATGACATTTGGGCAATTTGATAATAAAGCTAAATTTGAAGCGGTGCGGGGAGGGAAGAACGCGTGACACGGTTTGACCAATCAGAGACCGCTATTCAGCATGCGGCTCGGCCAGCGGGCGCTATTGTTTGTGTTTAGTTTTGCATTGTAAGCGAATTGACCAAAAAATATATATAATATATAAATAGAAACGAATTGCTGTAAATCCGACTCCACGCAGTCTTGTCTGCCCTACCCCTAGAGTGTGATTCAAAATCGCGTAGGCGCGGAGGGGCGAGGCGGGCCGCGAGTTGAGGAGCAGGTGGTTGTAACACTCGCCACCGCGGCTGAGGCTGGCCGGCAGCGCCGGCCAGCAAGCCGAAGCTGCGGGGGTGAGCGTTAAACCTATCTGCGACTATAAACTCGCGTGGGACCGCCGGAGCCCCGCAGCGCCGGAGCCGTGACAGAAATCATGCCTGCTGCAAAAAACTGAATTTACCTTGATGACGATCCAAGCTTTACAAAATCTAACTGATTACTTAAATTGTTAAACATTTAGTTAATTTTAAGTAACAATAACAATGAAAAATTACTAATTAAATTTGTTTGTATTACTCTGCCCAAAGGGCGAAGTACAATATGTAGAATGCCCGGTCAATTTGATTATTTGAATGAACAGTATTAAATTGCTCTCTCAGATTGGGCATTTTTCATAATGACCGGACATTATGTATAAGGCACATTTTATCATTTGGACCACAACACATACATAGAAGTACAGTCCATTCTACCAGAACCATCTAGTTATTGTTTATTTTAATCATTTATATTCTCTTGTGAATATATATTTTGCACACATCATTATATAATGATATATGATTTTCCATTTTGTGTACTACCTTTTTAACATTGCTCAATAAAGTGGCAAATGACGAATTTTGCTATATTTACTTCTTTGATTACTTATTCATTGATTTGGTAGCGTGTGAAATGCAATCGACGTTTGGTGTCGCTTGCATATAATTATGTGTTTTTATTACTGACGTCAAATCTTCGTATTGTATATCTAAAGCTTTTAACGAGTGTACATATATACAAGGATATGTATAATGTATGTATATAAGCACCTAAACTATTCTCAAGATTTACTCTACCTATTGATGAAACTGCATGAAAATCCGTGCTGCAATTTGTGAGTTTATCCGGAACAAACAAATATTAGGCGCGGATAGAACTTAGTTTTAGAATAC
>NWSH02000323.1:16776303-16789655 GCA_002382865.2 Heliothis virescens | reverse complement strand
GATAGATGTCGCTAGGTGTCGTATTACGCAAAAAACCCGTGGCCTTTACAAATTAAAAGACTATAAAACAATACGTCAATATCAAGTAGGTACCTATCCCTTCAAATAGCTTTGAATTCGGATATTATCCTTAATAATATTATGAATGCGAAAGTAATCCTGTCTGTCCGTCCGTCGCGTGTACCTATAGAACCTGAGAAAGAACATAGGCCGCTTATCATCCGAGTGCGGGAAGTTCTATTGAGATGCCTGTGTAACTGTGGGAAACAGCTAGTATCAAATAGCTATGAGAGTGTGAACAACTTTAACGACCTACATATATTCTCTCAGAAATGCTTAGTCGTCATTCAAATTCAGTTTCAAAAGAAGTGAACAAAACACATATCATGTGATGTAATTATTTTATAAATAATATTTTTAACTACATTCTGCTCCTGGATAAAACGTAGCATATCATATTATTCTGATACAATGTTATTATAATAACCTCGCAATAAATTAAAAAGTTTCTTTATTAAAACGTGAGAAATCGGATGTATTCTTGAAAACGTGAACTGCTTGACTTGGCGGGGGCACTGCCGTGCCCCCTGATTTATTCACGACTAGAGAAAAGTATTGCAATAATGAAGCTGTAGATAGAAAATTTCATAATTATTATCGTGCGCACCTAATATTTTCCAACTACTTCTTGACACAACAGCTCATAACCTCACAGTTAACTAATTATGGTAATTTTTGCTTAAGACACATTATAATCAAAAACATATTTAGATAACGTCATTGCTATTTTACCTTTTGTACGTAAATATCAGCTTTTATGAAAGTTTCATTCACGGATTGTTTACCTAATAGCTCTCTAGATGGCGCTGTAGACGTTTCCTGAATCGCGCTATGGTTTCGTTCACAAATCTGACTAAGACCTCCACGCGATGTGTGACAAAGTGTACACCAAACACTAATATTTAAAATATACCTAAGAATTTTTGAAAAGGCCATGTTCTTGTGACAGGCCTTATAAACTGGTTAAAACAATAAATGCTGAATAGCAGAAACTTTGAAAAGCCTTGCTGAGGTCTGCAATAAATAACTCAATAAGGTTTTTCTTATGCGGAAAGATTTCTACAGATTTATAGGATTTTTTTCTAGATTTTCAGAAAAACGAAAATGACTTATTAATAAATATCTATATCAGACTTGCATATAGGTAATAATTTGTAAGTATTTGCAAATAATTTCAGTTAAGTATTTAACAAATATGCAAATGTAACGAATTTCAATTAGGTACATTTCTCGGACATTACCTGTCAGATAACTATCTAGAATATTATCTGGAACTTGTGAAACGGGCCCCTACAATCGTATAATATTTTCTTTTGTCTCATTGACAATTTCAAAAACTTTCATTCGCATTCTTAAAACGAAACTAGCAGTTTTCCCGCGGCTTCATCCGCGTCTCGGAGGAACTTCTCCTCGTACCCGGACAAAAGAATATTCTAGCTTCCCAACAGTGAAAGAATTATTCATATCGGTTTAGCAGTGTCTGAGCCTTTAGGGAACTATCTATACTAATATTATAAAGCTGAAAAGTTTGTTTGTTTGAACGCGCTAATCCCAGGAACTACTGGTATTTTAGTGTTTGATAGCCCATTTATCGAGATTTAAGGCTATAGGCTACTTTTTATCCAGGTGTGCGCAGTATTTCCCACGGGAAAGCGGGTGAAACCGCTGGCAGAAGCTAGTAATATTATAAAGCTGAAGATACTCTCCAAATGACATACTCACCAAATTTAATGCAATAGCCCCAAATATTAAATGAATTGACAAGAGCTCTCTTTGCCTCCTTGGTTCCCCAATATTTGAAAATTCATTTTCGAATTTTATTAAGGACTTTTTTCAAAGTGCCGGCCAACAAAAAAAATTGGTACGTACGTTTAGAAGAAGCTATTTGGAGCAATAGTCACTATGGCACCAAAGCTGTAGGATCGATGTGAGCCAAGTTATAGAAGTCAGAAAATTCGTTATTTTCATATTTATTTAGATGATTTTTCATTGTGTAGTTAATTATAACTTCTTTTATGACTATGTTACTGTTTGTTTCGGACTGTTAATATGGTCCGAGAGCCCGGAGCCGTCAGACCATAGAGGTATAAACTAGAGAAGCAATGGCCGCGTCGTAGCCAGACAGCTCTATCTATGTCTTAAGACATAGTTTTGTGTCATGTCAAATCAGTCATCTATCGGACGCCAACTGATTGACAGGGGGGAAAAAATGGCCGAATTCGTAGTAAAATACTGCGCTTAAAAATCACTTATCTATACAAAATTAAACGGAATTATTTTTCCTGCGTGAGCTTGTTGTTTAAATTGACTTAAAAATACTTTTAAATATATAAAATGTAAGATTTTTATACCGGGTTCAGTGTTACCACTAAGAAGGGTCGTTTGAGTTTCCCACATTTGTGGGAGATGATGATTATTTATTGAATAAGTGATTTTAAATATTTTTGTAACAATAATCACACTATAGGATGAAGATGCAGCTTGCCGTATTAAATGAGTGGAACTAATAGAACTTCCGTTTAGAAATATATGATTTAGCAAAGCGAAGTATGATTTATAATAAATAATAAGTATTCAAAATGAGATTATCTCAATAATTTCACTAATAATAAAATTCTCATTCATCCCATCAGAAATTCATGAGTAAAATATTAAATTTATATTTATCAATTATTTTTATATTTAAAAAAAATGGGTAACATTTCACATGGGTAGGCCACCCCATACCGCCATTGGAAGCTTAGATTGCCATCTTTGTCTAATCAAAGTGACAGTTATGTATTTGTGACTTGTGTGACAGAGACAGATATACGTTTTTTGTTCAAATGTCATTTGGATGTCAAAAGTTTCAAAGCTACGTCGTTGCGTCTAAAAAATGGCATCGCTTCTTACGACGCATTTGAACGAGGTTTACTTCTCTAGTATATATTTACTCTATGCGTCAGACTTAACTTATTTTCTAAAGGCTAAGTCTGGCAGTTCTGGGCTCTTAGTCTAATAGGTATATACCTATATCCAAAGATAATGTCATATGAAATTCTATGACTTCTGTTTTGGAACAATCCCACAGCCCCGGCAGGCTCTGGCCCTAGTGGGCCCCGCTGGGGTTTGCTGACTCTCCTTGAGGAGCGCGAGGCACAACGCGCACCACCGACACGGGCCTGTCGTCTCCTAGAAGACGGAAGGACGATGCCCAATCTGGAGGGTCCAAACGCCTCCTTTTGTCGGCTATACGCGGGAGTCGTGAGATCCATGACCCTTTACGGCGCTCCAGTATGGGCACGTGCACTGCAGCTGCAAGCCGCGCACTATCTGAACGATCTCTCGCGCAGCAGCGGGACTTCTTGCCGGGCTGCTACCGTGGGCTCTGAAGGCGAGGGTACTCTCGCGCCTGTATGACGTGAGGAGGCACTGCGCCGGGGGGACGCCCCGTTGCTGTGACTTGTCGTCGCACAGCGGGCGATCTTCTGGCGCGATCTCATGGTGACCGGCTATTGCAACCCCATGCAGGGCACGCCACAATAGTGGCGATAAGTCCCCTCTTTGAGGAGTGGCTCGGGAGGAGTTATGGCGCCGTTATCTTCCGCATGCCGCAGGCACGGTTGCTTCGGGAGATACCTGCATCGCATTGGGAGGGAGGTGGTATCCGGGTGTCACCTCTGTACGGACGGTCTGGAGGACACGGTGGAGCTATTCCGAGTTCGCACCGATCATTCCAGCTGTCGCGGCAGTAGACACTACGGGCGCCGGGTGTGTCGAGAGACGACTCCAGGCCACCGTACGCGTGGGTCTGTGAGCGTTGTCCTTCCGACTCCTACGAGACGATAGGCCCGTGACGGTGGCGCACGTTGTTCCACGCGCTCTTTAAAGAGAGTCAGCGAAACCCAGCGGGGCTCACTAGGGCCAGAGCCTGCCGGGGCTGCGGGATTGTTCGAAAAAGTTGCCGCGGCCCAGACACACAAAAGGTTGCAGAAGGAACACGGTGGGCTTTAGTCAGTAAAAGTCCGAAACTCCCTCACGCTGTCACCTACAGCGGGAGGGATCATCTGATGATTTCCCATCGATAAAAATAAAAATGTTCCAAAACAGAAGTCGTAGAATTTCATATGACATTATCGTTGGGTATAGGTATATACCTATTACAATGAAAGCCTAGAGCTGCCAAACCCAGCCTATTTTCTAAAGGATCAAAATAATGTGGGGCAACAAGTAGTCCTTTAGAAAATAAGTTAAGTCTGACGGCTCTGGACTCTCTGACTAACAGTCCGAAAAAAACGTCATAGAAGAAGTTAATTATAACTTCTTTTATGACTATGCTACTGTGAACACAATGAAGAATCATCTAAATAAGTATGAAAATAACGAATTTTCTGACTTCTATAACTTGGCTCACATCGATCCTACAGCTTTGGTGCCATAGTGACTATTACTCCAAATAGCTTCTTCTAAACGTACGTACCAATTTTTTTTTGTTGGCCGGCACTTTGAAGAAAGGCCCAAAAATGTATGAAGCCTGAATGATCTCCTTTCAATCATATTTCGGAAAGGCTGCTCGAAATTAACATGCACTTCCAGCCTTTGGAAGCACACAAACCTTTTGGAAAAACCAATTTGACCGAATCATTAGAACCACATTAACATCAATTTTAAATGTGGCCATGGACGACCGAGCCTGGATTCAGGCTACTCTTCCCATTCGTATGGGAGGGCTTGGTGTCCGCAAAATTTCAAGTGTAAGTTTACCGGCATTTATATCCTCCGTCCATGGTACTGAGAAATTGAAATTTCTACCTACTACACTGGTCAATTGCGAGGTACCATGCTTGGCGGACGCTATAGACGCTTGGAAAATCACCTGCCCGAACACTGATTTACCCGTCAACCCATCCTCCCAGAGACAGTGGGACGAGCCGCTTTGCAGAGATATACGGAAAAAATTAATTGAGACGTCAATTTCTTCTGCGGAGCGAGCGCGTCTTCTGGCTATGGGTGAATGGGAGTCGGGTCTATGGCTTCACGCACTTCCGTCGTCAAACATAGGCACCTTGTTTGACGACACCACTTTCCATTTGGCAGTTTGCCTGCGTTTGGGTGCCTCTTGCTGCTCCCCTCATCGCTGTCACTGCGGTGAGGTTGTCACCAGCCCCGGACACCACGGCCTGTCGTGCAGCCGTAGTGCTGGCCGTATTGTACGGCACGCAAACATCAACGACATTATACGTCGCGCTCTTGTTGCCATCGGAGTTCCAGCCGTACTAGAACCAAATGGCTTGGCACGCGACGACGGTAAGAGACCAGACGGCATGTCGTTATTCCCTTGGAAGATGGGTAGGCCTTTAGTGTGGGACGCGACCTGCGTCGATACTCTTGCGCCATCTCATGTTGCAAGTTCTGCGTGCTGTGCAGCCGCTGCCGCTGCGGCTGCAGAAAACCTCAAGCGGCGGAAATATAGTAGCCTCACCGGCAACTACCTAGTCTTGCCATAAATACTGTTACAAAGAAATTTTTTTTTCGGTTGCAGATAACATTGGGATAACCTTAACCAGATAACCAGATAACCTTTGCCCAGCAGTGGGACAGTACAGGCTAATAAAAAAAAAAAAAAAGATAACATTTATTACTTTTATAGTGTGTTTAGTTTAATACATAAATATAAAACAATTTAAAATATAATCAGCTTTTTCGAAGTGTTCTCCATTGCCTGCAATACAGCCATTTAAACGTTGAGGCCAGTTAACAATAGCAGCACACACTCTTTCCACGGGAAAAGTCTTCTCTGCTAATCGTACGGATTAGTTAAGGGGCTCCAAATTATCACGGCGTTTAGAGCAAGTCATACTCACAAAAATTGACCATAAATCATAATCCAGCGGATTAAGATCCGAACCTAGAGGATGATCAGTCTTCGGCTCTGATGAAGTCCGGAACGTTCGTTTCCAACCAAGACTGTCACTCCTACATAGCACCTCACCAAACCATCACTGAAGTCAGATAGTGACCATGTTGCATACTGTGGACTAATTGGGAAGCTTCCTTAGAGCTTTGAGCATAAAAACACAGTCATTTTGTTTGTTAAAATGTTGCTCAATTGAAAAAAAACTCGTCCGTAAACAACAGTTTTCTGTGACCTCCCTTTGCGTACCGCTTTAGTAGTTGTTTGGATTTCACCATCATATGATTATTTAAATTATCAGTTAAAAAGTGTCCAGTACATCTCTTAAAAGCTGCAAGTCCTATGTCATCTTTTAAAATACACGACATAGTTCTAGGTGCTATCTTCATCTTCCGATATATTTTTTCTTGCTTTCGGACAGGATTTCTTCGAAATCTTCCCCTTACTGCTTTGACCACCGAAAACTACGTGGACAGCCAGATCTTTTTCTGTCACAAACAGAGGAGGTCTCATTGTACCTATGAATAGCCCGGTACACGAACAATTAACTAATACCAAGCGTATGGAGAATTTTCAAAATTGCACCTGGCTCCATACTTAGTCTGTGTAAAGCAATCATAGCGATTTGGTCTTCTTTATCACCCCACTCCATTTTAATATCGCAAAATATTATACAATATATTAGCGCCAAAATAAGAAAACACTATGAACAATCATATAAAAAATACAGAATCCAAATTCATATATAATATTTTGTTATTTTTTAACTGTAACAGTATTTATGGCCAGACTAAGTATATTTTCGAACCGTTTGGGGTTGAAACCCTCGGGTCGTGGGGTCCGAATGCCCATTCTTTATTTAAAGAATTATCTAAGCGGCTGGTTGACGCTTCCCGTGACCAAGGGGCTGGCTATTACCTGGGACAACGGATCAGCATTGCCATCCAGCGAGGCAATGCTGCCAGCCATTTGGGCACGCTCCCGGTAGATAGCGATGGGGAGGATTTTTTTTATGCATTTTAATAGTTATTTTTTAGATTTAATTTGTAAATATCTCTTTTATATACTTTTTTTATAATCTTGTAAATAAGTGTACATATTTTATTATTGTAAATAGTATTTCATATTAAATAAATCGGATTTTTATATATAAAAAAAAAAACATGATTATCATAAAAAATGAAATCCTGGCAAACTTAATTAGGTAAGCTTTATTTGCAATAATGAAACTATAGAATACTTACCAACTTCCTAATGATCGTGCAAACCTAATATTTATCATTCTCGTCACACAAGAGCTCAAAACGTATAAGTAATAATTTTGGTACATTCTAAGCAAAAACATATTTGGATAACATCATTGTTATTTTCCCTTTAATACAAGCTTCGTTCACGGATTGTTTACCTAATAGCTCTCTAGATGGCGCTGTAGACGTTTCCTGAATCGCGCTATGGTTTCGTTCACAAATCTGACTAAGACCTCCACGCGATGTGTGACAAAGTGTACACCAAACACTAATATTTAAAATATACCTAAGAATTTTTGAAAAGGCCATGTTCTTGTGACAGGCCTTATAAACTGGTTAAAAACAATATATGCTGAATAGCAGAAGCCCTTGCCAGAACTGAGCTGAAATGCCCTTCTTCCTCTATAATAACTCAATATGGGTTTTCTTATGGAAAAACATCTCTTTAATTTATAGGAATTTATCTAGCCTTAAAGCATTAATATCTATTACGAGTATGTAAGTAAGTGTTAGCAAATAATTCCAGTTATTATTATACAAATAATTGAAAGGAAAAACGAGACCCGATTACTAAAACAAAGCTGTCCATCTGTCTATCCGTCCATCACCAGGTTGCATCTCATGGACCATGATGTCAGACAGTTGATTTTTTTACAATAAGTAAAGTATTAGGTATTCTACTACTTATTATTACTTGTCAGCATCGTATCCACTGAATTTCGCAACGTTACTTGCAGGATATTTTGGATGACGGACTTCCATGGTTAATTAATATTTATATACTTGGAATTTCAACTTTTTCTATATTTAATTGCTTGGTTTCAATAAATCATGGTCTGTATACTAATGTGGTCATTATTTTGGTCTATTTATGGTGTTATTTTTGAATTTATTTTCTTTATTTATTAATGAACTGTCAGTTCTGATGACAGTGTCTTAACCCCTTTCCCCTTATTATCTGTGTTGCAAACTTGAATAATTTATCTTACTAACGGCCAGTTACTCAAGTTCCAGATAAAGTTCTAGATAGATAGTATCAGTCAGATAAAATCTAGATCTTTATCTGGAACCTGTGAAACTGAATGTTAGTGTTTTTCGTTGGTCTATTTTTTGGCAAATAAATTGGTTATAGGAATTTTAACAGTGAAGTTTTAATTACTAGAAGATTCAGAAATACAGAAAAGAAAAAGTATAGAAATGTCAATTGTTGACAAAATGAATACCCCGCGTTTTTTAAACGCGTGTTTGGAGTGACACCAACGCGCGGGAAGCGATCTCGTAGCAATACAAACGCGATGATAATGCGTGTGTGATCATCTGCGCAGCCTCTTTCCAACTATGTCGGCTTCCAGTCTAACCAGATGTAACTGAGTATCAGTGTTTTGCATGGAGAGACTGAGTGACCCTTTTTAGGGTTCCGTACCCAAAGGGTAAAAACGGAACCCTATTACTAAGACTTCGTTGTCTGTCTGTCTGTCTGTCTGTCTGTCTGTCTGTCTGTCTGTCTCCACGCTGTATCTCATTAACCGTGATAGCTAGAAAGCTGAAATTTTCACAAATGATGTATTTTCGTTGCCGCTATAACAACAAATACTAAAAATTAAAAAAAGTTATATATTAAGGGGGGTCCCCATACAATAAATTATAAAGACAGTACAATTTGAATACAACGCCATCTGTTACTCAAGCGTGGAACTACAGCTTGGTACGGAACCCTTCGCGCGCGAGTCCAACTCGCACTTGGCCGGTTTTTTAAGACTAATTGCTTGGTGGTTCTTCAAATAACGGCCTGGACCTACCAATTTATCGTGCCTTCCGAAACACGAAAGAACTCGTCATAACAAGAAGGTCACCCATCCACGGAACGAGAGCGCCATGCGTTGCTTAACCTTGTGATCCATCGATCTGCGCGGCTTAGACTTATCCACGGCCTTTTCTCAAAACGCCAGCAAACTGATCGGTACAAAAAAACGCGTCGAACCACGTTTCTAAAACGCGGTGTGCAAAGGCCCTAACATTTTTAAACAGTTAACACTTTTTTACAAGCTTTCCATATTGCTCAGAAAATATTATCAGGGGTTTTCGTTTTTTATTCAATATCTCAAAAATGTGGTGAAACTATGAAGAAATCTTTCTAACCGACTTCAAAAAAAGGAGGAGGTGAGAAGCCTTACAACCGCGCTGCGCTTTCACACAAACGCAAACGACACGGACTGACGAACGGATTGATTTTATCTACGGTTATAAGGCTACTAAAACATTCAAAATACGGCTAGTATACACGTATACACTGACGGATGTCGTTAAATTAAAAAAAAGTACTCATTTTATTGTTGATTTTGGTCGAGAATCATTAAGTAGCATAACTACGTCCTTGAATTTGACCAGGATGCAAATCAGCACCATATAAACAGATGATCAGCACTAATACTAAAATGACTGCTGGTATTATACATATGTAGTGAGAGGTCCAAGCATCAGAAATCATGAATAATTATTGAAAACTGGTGAACGTAGATAAGTTATACCTATGTATTTAGATAGGTACGACACTAAGTACCTACGACCAGGGCTGGGCAAAATACATGCTTTGCTTTAATTGAAATACAAATTACAAAATACAGTATCGCAAGTAATTAAAATGCAAAATACAAAATACCTTTAGGTAAGGTATTTGAAATATAAAATACAAAATACAGTATTTTAGCCATTTTTAATTGAAATACAAAATACAAATTACATAATTACTAAAACTATTTAAAAAACCTGCCTTCAAAAACCATCAGACAATGAATGATGAATGACTTAAAAACAAAATAACCAACATTTTAACCCTTTGTTAGTTCAAAAATTTAACCCAAATTCTTGTCAATACCTAATTTTCTGACATGATGTGCACTAGAATTAGAATATTAAAAGAAATCTTTGTCGGTCGTAGTAACATCGTTCACGTAAACAATAAGCGAAAAATGCTCATTCATAACATAAAAAATACTGAACCAAGTGAATGAAATTTTAATTTTGTTGATTTTTCAAAAACCGCTTTTCCGATAACAAGTGCAGTGTTGCCAACTCTAATAGCTGCTTTACCATCATTGCACTCTCGCCTCGCACTCACACTCACGATCGCTAAATGAAGTTTAAATGTATTTTAATGTTAAAATGTATTTTGAAGCCTCAAGTATTTGAAATACTAATTACAAAATACTTCGTTGTCAGGTATTTGAAATACGAATTACAAATTACATTTTAAGGAAGTAATTGAAATACAAATACCAAATACGTATTTGTATTTCAATTACGTATTTTAATTACAAGTAATTCAAATACTGCCCAACCCTGCCTACGACACAGACGATACAATTTTTGTGTGACAATGTCTGTATGGCAGACAAAAAGTCCCTCACGCATTATAAACCAGATACCTATTTTATTTGTAAATTGAAAGCTTTAAAACTGAAAAACCACAGCATATAGGTACTCGTACCTACAAACTGCGGCACATTACCTACATACATTCAACGAGCCTGTAACAAAACTTTGATTTCTACCAAACTAGGCAAACTAATTATAACAAATAGATTTTTTAAACTCCTGGTTTTCAATCTTCAGATAACTTTTAACAGTTTATTAAAAGTAAATATCGTCAGCTAAACATTGTTGTAAAGAAAATATCTATAGATGAAAGTTAGGTATCTCTTGGCCCTAAGAATGCAGTATGTAGACAGGTACCTAATATACAGTAAGTAAATTATTTAGTTTTAAATAAGTTGTAGGTACGGCTATCATCCAAAACACTCCAATACTTTGCGAATCATATTGTTTGTTTGTTTACAATCAGATGACGTTTCCAAGATGTCTCCATAATGCAGTATCGATTTGAGCGGGAAACAGTGTTGCTACGTCTACGTCTAGTGCAGTAGGGATAAAATATTCCAAAATAGTCGATTCCGTGACATTAATATCTTTAATTATGTACGTAAAGACGTTTATAGGTCAGTCTTATTTGGCAGTCAAAATAAAGTAAGAAGATAAACATGCCCCTGGGCGTTTCATAACAATTGATATCATAATTAATTAAAAGACGTTTAAGACACGTACGTAAAGACCTATTACACCCACTCAGTAACTTATTTTTGTACCCGACCGCGGCAGAAGGAGAGCTATGTGTTTTAGCGAATCAATACATTTTTGTTTCTATTTCACTCTATTTTACGACATCGGGTTAAAAAGTTTCTTTGGGGTGATTACAAGCGACCGTACGACCTTTCTAACAAGTCCAAACACGGCTATGATACGATATTCCGTCATGGAATGCCAGTGCGTAGGTATCTTTCGGCTTCATCGTCAGACCTTAAAACCTTATCGTGGTCAAAGTTCATTACAAGACCTTTTTAACAAGTCCAAACATGACTATGATACGATGTTCCATCATGAAGTTCCAGTTCATATTTTCCAACTCCATTATGAAATCAGTTCGACAGTACCACATTATTGCATTGTCATCCGAACTACATACAACTGCCAATTTTCATGGCGATCCTTGGAAGTAAGTACTTACACTACAAAGTACAGTTACCACAATCTGTCGAATTTCTGCAATCGATTTTAAACCTTATCACAATAGTTGTAGGTTAATATTTGATTGGTAAAATTTGACAGAATAGGGTACCGTGACCTGCTGTTGTATGTATGTACCTATAAATTGAACAGATATTCTCCATTTGGGTATGCATTATCTAAAGATAAACTATTTTAATACGACTTTTTATAAGCTCAGTTTAAAAACAAAGTATGTACAAAATAAAAGGAAACTATGTAAATACAATAATATTTAGGTACTTCATGAATTACATAATATATTAAGCAGGAGTTTCTTTTTCAATAATTATTGGTGTTCTAATTCCTATCAAGATTGTTGTAATACAAAATACAAAACTAAACCAAAATACAAAACTCAAAATTTCAAGTTTATTCATGTCTGAAGGAGGCTATAGACCCTTGGAAAATCACTATCACCCGAATATGGATTTACCTGTCAACCCGTCCTCCCAGAGACAGTGGGATGAGTCGCTTTGCAGAGTTATACGGAAAAAAAATATTGAAACGTCAATTGACTCTTCAGTTGATTTATGGCTTCTGGCATTCCCCTCGTCAAACATAGCCACCTTGTTTGAATTTCGTCGGTTAGCGCGACTACGCGACGCGGGTCGGGCCGAAGTCACTTTGTAGTATTCAGAAACTGTCACAGAGCAGACCAGATTCTGGAAGATTGACACATCCGTGTATCTCAGAGCACGTAATGTTTCGGAACAAGCAACACAAGTTCTATTACGATTTTCTGGTTACGATAATGACTGCATTACTTAGTTGAAAAACGTTGGATTGCCGTCTCATCGGGCTATAAGAATGATAGAGAGTGCAGCTGTGTCTGCGAATAATTATGTAGGTAGGTACTTAAATATTGCAAAATGATAAATATAATACCTACTTGTAACCCCAATACTTTTGCTTCGCATGTTACTTCCAATCCAGAACGTAAGTATGTACAGAGGACAGCCCATGAAGTAATTACAATCTGTCAAATTTCTGCAATAGATTTTCAACTTTTTCACAATAGCGGAAGGTAAAATTTTTCAGATTCGTATACATTGACCTGCTGTCGTCCGTACCTGCATTTAAACAAACATACAACAAACGCGCATATATATATTTTCCAGAAAACCATTCCTGGCAGTCGGGGGATAAACAATTTAATGAATAAGTTGTTGCTATATTTATTTCCTGGTCACCCCATAGCGTATAAATAAATAATGTTTATTTAATTTAACCAATATTCATGGCATTTTTGTCTTTTTTTTGGTTTTTATTGGCTTCGTGTCGAGAATTTTGCATGTCTGAACATGTGTAGAGAAGAGCACAGTTGAGTCGATTTTTTAGTCGATTACGGAGACCAGAGAGAATTAGATTGTTTTAAGTTGTAGCTGAAATTACATTGGCAACACATTAGCTCGGCATTGCAAAGTAATAACAGTTGACAAATACTACTTGCAGAGGCAGGTAGTTCCGGGTTACGACTGCAAATCGCGCGGTGAACTTTTCTTTGCTTGTAAAGGATGTAAAAGACTTTCATCAGTGTGTGTTAAAAATTA
>NWSH02000323.1:16739548-16751027 GCA_002382865.2 Heliothis virescens | reverse complement strand
GCATTGTTTGAATCTTTAACTTGAACAAAAAGTTTCGTACTCCATGCTCTGCGAGCCTCTTTTTTCTAACGTTATCGTGAACAGAGATATCTATAGATACCCCACAAGAATAAGTTTGCATGTTGAAAAAAAAAGAGAATAATTTATTTCAGTTCCATGTATGGAGAGCCCCCATCTAATTATTATTATTTTTTTGTTTTTTTTTTTTTATTTTTGTATTAAAAGCGTGAAAGCGGTCATATATAATATCATCTTGCCTACCCGAGTTTAGTTGAACTATGTAGTCCTATAATTGAGCTTCGGAATTAAAGTGGCTGTTGACATACGACATGACAGACCAGACAGACAGACAGGACAGACAGACAAGACATGACGAATCTTATAATAATATAATAATAAGCCCCTAATATCCTTCCTACGTCCGTGTCGACCATCAAGACCACGTTGGGCGGACACGTATACAATGAAACTTAACGGCTAACAAGGTAAAGGCTATACCCATCAAATATTGCGAGACTAGAAATAGAATATTTACGTATAGCGGCCGCTGCCCGAGGGTGATCCGTCGGGGCACGTCTGTAGCTGGTTGTCGGGCGTGACAGCATTGCTAGCCAGTGACTCTCAGCTGAACGGCTGCGGCGGAGTAAACGGAGGACTGCGGGGTAGGGGAATGTCCTCAAGGGGACTACAGCCGAGGTATCGTATGAACATGATGTAGTAGGAATAGAGCAGTAACTCCAGCCTCGAGGATGTTTTCACGGAGGCCACTCGAGCCACTTGCAACCTGTGACCATCCAAGCTGGCAACCGAGGAGTGCGCATGAAATGGAGCGAAAGAAGATTAACCTATTTATCTATGCGCACATATTTACATTACTAGATTAGAATCGACAGAACTAAATGTATTGCTAAAATTGAACTTCACATCAGTTTGTATTGAGTATCCAGAATTTAAATGTTATCAGCTCAAAAAGAATTGCAGATCTAAGCGCACGCGTTTATTCTTAAAGAAATAAACTTCTCCGGACTAAGATATCAAAATTCATACTTAAAAATATGATGTTTCAGTACAACTAGATAGTTGAAAAAAAAAAAAAAAACGAAGATGTTAATGGTTAGCACTAAATACAATCACCCTAGTACCTCAACCAGATTAATGAGCAACACTTACTACCCACCACTAATACGTGCAGCATTCATTCACCCACCCAACATGCAATCATTTCAACACTACATATCCACCACTAACACAATACTCACGCATCAACACAGACAAATTCACCTAGCATTGTCACACTTAGCACCAACCAAATAGATAGACAAAATGTAAGTCATTCAATTCTGTATATTAATACACAAAGAACGTGCAATTAACGCACTTATTGTAAACAGCATACTTACACAATTTCAAGGAAACAGACTGCCCACAGTACGTCCTAAACTTCCCCGTATTAAAAGAAAACAAGCTACTCATAGTTATTGTAGAAATTTTCAATGCAGAAATCTTAGCCAGTGATTACTCAGTAGATAACAAGACATAAATACTATTACATACCCTTATTTTAACTGTAGCGCGTAGCATTAGTGAAAAAATATTAGGTAAAATAAAGAATATTAATCAAAATTAGAAAATAACAATAAGATACACAAACCAAAATTGGCAAATTAGATCGAAATTTATGATATTAAGAATTAAGGTAGAAATTTATAAAAAGCAAGATTAACACAAATTAATTAAAAGGAATTATAGATCAATAAAATTAGTTAAAAAAGTCCAAACTCGAATTTTTTAAACACTCTTCAAAAAATCCATTCTTCCGCATTGAAAAAGATTAACGTTACGGCTCGGATAGAATTTCATTAGGACACCTTGAAACAAAAATTAGTTTAATATCTCAGAGACTCGCCAGGAAATACAAGTAAAGCACTAAATAGGAAAGAAGACATTATAACTATTTCCGCAAATAATGAAAAAGTTTTTATAGAACTTTTGAGAACAGATTCTGTCCTAACACGTCTTACTGAATATATTCCCTCGATTAGACGAATTAACAAATTAACTATTTGGGCTCAGCATCTGGAAAAATCAGGGTGAACATAACGACAAGCAGAATGATAAAGACGAGGTAGAATAGGTTTAAAAGATATGTTGGCGATATGGACATTCATCGATATAACTAGTAGTGAATAGAGGCATAGTTAAAAAAACTAAGAATGGAAAAGTCAGCGGGTCGTAAAGACAGTGTTAATATAACTTTCTGCCGTACAAGTAAAGTTTCACTTGTACATGAAATTTTAGCCAAAAACATTAGTGACCTATCTCATGGACGACAAGAATTAACCTACATTTTGTAACAAAAGGAATTTACGTATATGCTCCCTAAGAAGCAACTAACACTATAGATCCATCAATATTCGACTTCACCCTGGTCTACCCAGATTATATAATTAAAATCACATTCGTGTATCAACGCAAAATTAATAGTCATGTAACACATTCCATAATATCTTAGCAGAAGACAGAAAAGTGGTGCAGGGCAAAAGTCATAAGGGATGTATAAGAACAGCTTACTATCGATGCAAGTAGTACTAAAACAGACATAAAGCAAACAAGCGTAACCTTCATATCACTTATATTGATTATATAAAAATAGCGTTTGATAGTGTCCCCCACTCTTGGTTACTGGAAAATCCTACAGATATACAAAATTAATCCAAACATATTATAATACTTCCTGAATGAAGCTATGTACCAGCAATGGTAGAACTACACTTCATTATCCAATAAATTCCACAAGTAGTTACAGAAGAAAATACCAATACAAACGAGCATTTTCCCAGAAGGCTGATCTCACTGAGTCCTTATGTTTTGTCTCGCCTTAAACCCACTCATCGCAACTCCTTAATAATACGGACGCGGATACAAAATTAGATAAATACAACTATAATCCCACGTTATATACATGGACTATATCACAAAATTCTCAAAAGCGGATATTAGAATGTACAGACTTTAAATAATTATAACACAGAGTTTAGTAAAGTGATATAAAAATGCATGTTTGGGTTAGATAAGTGTAGAACATTACATATACACAAGGGTAAATATTAAGAAATACTTCAATAACGACTACAAGAACCGACCTTTACAGAAATGACCCTTCAGGACTCGTACAAATATTATGGTATCAAACAATCCAACATTAATAAACCATATTCCAAATAAAAAATAAACTACAGCAGAATTCTTTATCTGCTAGACTTAACCTAATTTGTAAAGACAATTGTACTCTAAAAATCTCTTCAAAGCCATCAATACATTCGCAATACAGTTTTTACTTATTCCTTTGAGTTATTAAATGGACTATAACAAAAGATATAAGCAAACTAGAAATTAAAATCCGGACGGCACTAACAAAGCATAATTATTTACACCCTAAATCGGCTATCGAAAGAATTTCAGTCAAAAAGAAAAATGGTGGGAGAGGCCTAATTTGATCTTAAGGTATATATGGGATAGACAATTGCAAAAATCTGAGAAAATTCTTCTATGACAAATCCAGAAATAGTAAAATTCACTAAGCTGTCGCTACAATAGACACAAACTATACACCGTAAACTTAAATGATAGGGACATACAGTTTACTTCAAACTGGATCATGTGAAACACTCAAAATCGGAAGGTGGAAAGCCAAAGAGTTACACGGTAGGCATATTCATGATCTAGAACAAACACATTAGATTCTGAAGCATCCAAATAAATGGCTTAAAATAGGTTCACTGTTTCCTGAAACGGAATGGTTTTATGATCGCCACATCCAAGACCAGGTGATTTAATACCAGAAATTATAGGAAGTTTATTCTGAAAGACCCGAATATACAGAATGACAAATGCAGGAAATGCACCGACAGTCTGAAACCAATCCAACATATTTACTAGTGCTTGCCCAACCTCACTCAAACCGACTATAACCATAGACACAACCAAGTTGCACACAATTGTCACCAACAGCTTGCCATCAAAACTAAACTCTTATCAGGCCCTCTAATACCATATTACCAGTATACACCCAAGCCAGTACTGGAGAGCCCACACACACAAAATATACTTTGACAGAGCAATTTTAACAGATAAAACTGTTCATAACAAAATAGACCAATATTACTTAAATACAAAAAATGATAAAAAATAGTGTACTTAATAGATATAGCTGTCCCTAATACCCACAACGTATCAGAAAACAATAACTGAAAAAAATACATAAATACACAGAACTTAAGGAAGAAATAATTAGAATATGGAAGATGAACAAAGTGTATATTGTGCCGCTGGTGCTTTCCAGTACCGGAGTCATTCCCTAAATATCTTGCACCACGGACTACAACTATTAAATTTTACCGAAACATATTTATATACCATGCAGAAAGCCGCTGTGGCTTAATATCGCCGAATCGTGAGGAAGTTTTTACAAGAAGACAACACCGATCAACACACCCAACCTGAAATTCACTTGGCCTAGGCCCGTAATTTCAGTAAGAAACCGAAATTCCTAAATTTCGAGAAAGAGAAATCTCCAGAATAATAATAATAATAAATCTTTATTTCAGAATTTACACTCCATATTTTTACAAAGAAAAAAACAAAAAAATAAAAAATAAAAATGAACATACAAAACAAAATACACATATCCAATTTTAAATTTAAAAAAAAAAAAAAAAAAAAAAAAAAAAAAAAAAAAAAAAAAAAAAAAAAAAAAAAAAAAAAAAAAAAAAAAAAAAAATAATAAACAAACAATTAATTAACAATTAAAGCCTCTCTATACAATTTCAATACTTAATACAAATAACATATTCTACAATGTCCATATTCTCACGCTTGCAATCTGTAACCATTTTTATATACATCGCCGTAGCGTACAATCTTTCAGAGAATATCTTTTATTATATTGTTCTTACCGAACCAAACCCTCGTCATGAATACAGCGATTCGTTTTTCTCTGGATGGCATTAAACGTATCCAGCCTAGCTTCAGTAAACATACCGACGACACTACAATGCGGCGCCGAGACCCATAGCTGCCTAAAGATGTTATTGTACTGGACACGAATACCATTCCAAGAACCTCTTCGTGTAACGCGTCCAGAATTTGGCACGTGTAGAAACTCTGACAATATGTTCTAAGAGATGTATCTTCGTCTTCGTATCTGCTTTAAAGAATCTCCTAGCTATCATATTGCCCACTACTGACAACGCTCTGCGCTGCCTGTCTATGTCAGCATCGTCTTTCAAAGTTGACGTCAGTATGTGACCAAGGTACTTAAACTTCTCACTACTTTGACTCGCTGACCTCCTATCCAAACATGGTGGAAACGTTCTCCGGACCTCTTCCTGACTAAATACTAGCAATTCAGTCTTCTTTGCGTTATACACTAAATTATGTTCACTAGCATACCTCTCACAGATTGCCAGCAGTTTTTCCTTTAAACCCTTAATTGAGTTCCTATAAACTATAAAGGTTCCGTTTTTTGCCATTCGGCTACGGAACCCTAAAAAGGAGGTTATTTTATTATAAAGTATGTAACTGTAAGTATCACCTAGTTAGTTACCTACATACCTATACGATATACGAATTTGACATTACTTTTATGGGGCATGTCCCAAAATTCTATTCTCTAGTAAACAAATCAATAGATAGATGGAATATTGGGAATGGCCGTTACCTAGTTGATTGTTAGCTTCACTAGATGTTCGCCAGCCAGGAACAAGTTTACAGCTGGCCACAAATACCTTGGTACCTACCTACTTCAAATGTGTACCAGCCAGCGGGCTACGTTTAAAAAATGCAGTTTTAGGTATTTATTTACTTAATACAACACGTAGAAACTTGAAAACTCCATGCGCAAGTCAGAGTCGCACTTGGCTCGTTTTTTTATTTCTGATTCATTTAAGGGGTTTGGCAATGGGGATCTAACGCTCTTCTAACGTCAACGGCAGCTGTGCACCGGTCGGTCTGGGGAGACAACCCCTCATATGTCCAAAATACACATTACAACATACTCTCGGCGGTCCCATTGTGTCGGGCTCCGAACTGCACCAGCTGCTCAGCCCGCAAGCTCTAATTTGACCTCTAACTAACGTTGTCATATTATGCTGACTCAAAAATAATTTATAATAAAAGCGATTCATTTTATTCGATTTGAATAGTAGGTATAAAAATAAAACATCTTAGCGGAAAGAGTGCTAGATAATTTAAAAAGGGATATGGCATTTTTGCAGTACTCTGACGCACATTGAATGTTAGTTCTGTAACAAATTGCGTGCGCACATTTCTAAAATTTCCACGAAATTGCAATTTTTGGGCTGGGCACAGAGTGGAGGTGGGCAAAATGTATGAAGACGCTAGCAGGAGCAACCAGCGTTTACATACATTCTGAATACACGCGACCGCATATGCGCCCGCGCTCGCCTCCGCTCTAGTTTGTGCTCTTGCGCGAACACAATATGCTAGCTGCAGCCCGCGCGCATACTTTTTAGATAGCGAACAATAGTGCGCGAACAGTTTTGGTGGAATTTCGCCCATTACGTGGCTACTACTAATTTTAGTTCTTTTTACCATGTTACCGTTTCCAGTATTTTTTTATACTTAGTAAACAGAGAAACTACTTTAGTTACTTGTGATGTTAACTCTGTGTCAGCGCGTATACATGACTCGTAAAAAAGATCCAGATTCCAGTGCGAAAAAGGGACACCTGTATTCATCGTATATTTCGATCTCACTCATGTATTGGAATTTGGTTAAGTGTCGCACAATACGGCGAAATACAGGGGTTACGATGTTATACAGCTCTACTCTCGCGCAGTTTACATGACCTTGCCCTGCTCCGCTTCGACAAATAATAATAATAATGTATGTAACTTTCATTCATACCCTAATTATCCGTTGCTATATTGCTCTGAACATTTCAAAGAAAGGCGAATGTTCGATTCGTTTTGTTTCTAGTAGGTACTTAAAGGGAAGTAGTTGGGTAATAAATAGGTAGGTAGGTACCCAAAGGTTCTTGTGCGTAATTATTGATTTTTATTAATCTTTAAAATCACCCTGTATTTCGATAATTAGATTCTTGTTGCGTTCGTTGTAGTCAGCAGAAAGTATGTAAGTATTTAATAAAATTTTGCAAAGAAAATTTAAAAAATCGAAAGAAGTTTCGGGAAGTACCTACCTACCTAGCTCTTGAAACGCGGGTGAACCCGGGTGAAAGCTTATATAAATTTGTTTGTTTTTTTCATAAGTAGGCACACACAGGTATCGTCCGTGCATAAGGAGGCATACGTTCTCATTAATTATTTATTAAGGAAAAAAGTTTTTACTTCACTTTTTACAGATGTTCTTTCAAGACCAAGAAAGCTAAGAGTCACTGTTTTACTAATATCACTAGGAATCGCAAATAGGTATTCTTGGGCATCAAAGCAATCGCGTCAACGAGTCAATGATTGCTATGTTATCTATAGCGGTAACAACCCTTGCAACGTTATGCAAGAATCAGCAGCCCGGACCAATGGCACGCCGGCCACACCCCTCGCCCCTACGATGCATATGCACCCACCCCGCCTCTTTGCGCTTTACAAATACAACGCATTATTATCATTGACAAATCATTGCTCCAATACTATAAACACGATAAAAAAATAAACCTTCAAATTTTCACGTGTTCTTTTTTCTCCACAACAAAGAAAATCTAATCTATGATAAATACGCCCATTCATTTGACTACAATCTAAAACTCTTGTGACAGTTATGCACATAACAAATTCCTTAGGGTAATAAACCTTGTCTCGTTGACTGCACAGCCACAGTGCAGAATAAACAACACGTGTCAAAGAGTCAAAGCGCGCAGGGCTCGGGGAGCACGACAGCATAGTTTGGTCGACACAACACTCCACCAGTTGTGCCACTTAGATGTTCGCTCTCTCCGTAATAAAATGAAAGGTCATGACCTTAGTTTTTGTCGACACGTTAGATCTTCCCCCGGAGTAGTACCTATAGAAATTTTGAAACCGAGAGTGCGATTTAACGTACCCACTCTGATGATTTTATAATTTGTCATTATTTCATAGAGACCACAAATTCCTCATAGTTTAAAGAGCCACACGTTAAGATACCGTTTAATTAAGCCCAGTTACCCAGGTCACCTGATCAATCTGGGATGCACCTTGGTACAATTGGTTGCCAGTCTTCTCGATTACCTCTAAAGACTGCCAAAAATGTTTAAATGACAATCGTTACTGATTTTATGTAATCCAGATAAAAAAAAACAAAAACTTAAGTTTACGCGAAATTTTAAGAATGGGGATACGTTGTAATCCACCTGTGTATTACTTGCTATGTAGTTAACGTATAACAAAAGTTTTCACTTTTTTCATGAATACATGCACGTGGGCTTTTTGTTTGAAAGACAATTATTTATTCCACTTATTAGTACGTTATGGTATGTGGCACTAGCAATTAATGGTGTCTATTAAAGACAATATGGCTGCAAAGTCTTGTGAAATGACGTCAGTTAAGAAGGGGTTCTTCATTAGCCTTTTTATCGTCCCACTGCTGGTCACAGGCCTCCTCTCACACAGAGGAGGATTGAGCATAATCACCACGCTTGCTCAATGCGGGTTGGTGATTTCAGACTTTATATAGTCCAGGTTTCCTCGAGATGTTTTCCTTCACCTTTAATCAGCCATTGGTGTCTAAGAAGTACTTAAAAAGTACATACAATTAGAAAAGTTGCTCTGATACTAGCTTTTTTTAACGATAGTAAATCATAAGTATGACCCCTCCCGCTGTGGGTGATACCAGATACCAGGTAAATTATGAGCCCCGCACACTTCAGGTTAAATCGTCGGCCGTTAGAGTTATTTTCACAAACTTTCNTGCATTGGTACTTGCCTGACCTGGAATCGAATCCACACACTCATACTTGTGAGGTTGGTGCTTTATCTACTAGACCACCACGACTTAGGACTTAGGAAGGGGTATGGAAGGAGAAATGTAACGCCAACTTCAAAATAAATTGGGATAAGTGTAAAAAAATGCTGATAATTAGGAATACACAGAATACATTATTAGGATCTTTATTGAGTAACCATATTTAATTCGCCTGTATAAATTATTGCATAGTAAAAAATATTAAATAAGAAAGGACGGTTGAGAAAGTTTGGAGGTTTTTTCTTGTATTGTATACTAATGGTCTGATATTCCTGGTTAGAAAAAACATCTACAAGTCAAAGGCGAACAGATGTGATGTAAAGGGAAACCTGATTATTCGCCGACAAAAGTAGCTGTTTAATCATATATCTACATACTTCTAGTACGGAGTCAACGAACGCGAGAAGGAAATGAACGTCTAGACTACGTACTTCAATTAATTTAAAGATCAGTCATATCGTTAGTAACGACACATACAATGCTATTTATGCTAGCTACTTGTAATATGTATTACCTATTAGTGGTAAACAAACTGTGGGTCTTATTGATAAAGTGAAGCGGTCAATGATAGTTACACTGTAGGCTAGATTTACGACACTTATAAAGACGAAAGTTTCGTGTGTGTACTCGTATGTGTTACTTTTCAGTATTTTGTCAAAAGTAGGCAGTAGGATATGTTAAAGACCAGAATAACATATGGATACATTTTATCCGGGAGTACATACATACTGAGGCAGCGCGTCAAAACCGCTAGTGGAAGACAAATATGTAGTGCAGTCGACATCAAGTCTGTGTAAATCTGTCAAATTTTACCAATCGATAAGATAAAAAGCCATTTATTCAAAGTAGGCTGAAAATCAGCACTTTTTGAAGGTCAATGTTTACAAAAGACAGCCCCCAAAACGCCCGCCCTTCACCACTTCCTATGTGTTTTTGCTGGGAAGAAGAAATGGTGGAACAAACTCCCCAGCAACACAAGTCTGTCTGTACGAAAATTAACCTTCCACTATTATGATAAGGTTGAAAACCGATCGCAGAAATTGGACAGGTTTGTTGCTGTAGACTGTACATAAATGTCAGATATCAAACAGATTTCACGTATCCATAAGATGAACTCTCGCAATAAACCCTCTAAAGCATGTCTAACATCCATCACAGAGTGTCGCAATCAACTTATTTTCGAGTAATCTTATTACCCAAAACTAGAAAAAAAACAAAGACAATCTTGGAAGTTGTCTGGCGGAGAGCTAGTGTCTGCACAAGTACCCATGGCCCATGACTCAGTGTGGTGGAACTCGACGATCTAACACGAGATTCCTAACATCAAGTACGTTCTTCGAAAATTTTTTAACCAATAATAAACCGACTTCTAAGTGCACTGAAAAGCAAAAAGAAATACCATAGGTGCATCGATCTAAAAGTTGATGGCTAGTGGATACAGCTATGTTTATTCCCACATACTTCTACAGATATGCACCTAAAGGAAAATCTTTTCAGTGACTAGCAATATCTGTCATCAACCATATCCGTGGATCGTTTTCGTAAATACGAATATAAAAAGAGCCAACACGTGGTAGCCCGTCATACATCGTTAAGGAGTTCCCTGAACTGTACTTGCGTCTCCATAATCGCACTCGCAATGGCAAAAATATTTACTAATTAAGTATGTGCCATATAACCTAGGTAAAACGTAACGGCTCCTTTTTGATAATTTGCTTACCCATCACAGAAATCACCACTTAAAAAAATAATATATGCTTTTACTACTGTAGTGGGCAGGCATAATATGTCGACGTCCATGCGCACAATAAGGTCAAACGCCTTATCAACCTATGTTATGGCGCTACAATTAGTCATTTTCATTTATATTAAGATCGTTTTAAAACCACAGATTACTCAATATAGTTAAACTAGGATTGATTGAGAGTCAGTCGTTGAAAAGCTTTACCTATGAAGTCACAAAAAAAATAAACATAATCCGAGACAACGGAGAGCGCGTATTTTTGAAAACGTTATAATAATCATGCTTGCAGGCGGATAAAAGACCCTTATTCGATAAGATGTTTCGTTTCAACAGCATTCAGTTCAATTTTTGCCGCTAAGTAAGAGTGTCAGTCTCTCATTGAGGGCTCAATTAGTGAAGAAAGCTACTCTGCCGAGACGAGGAGTCATTGAGTGGCTGCATAGACTGAAAGGTCAGAAAGTTAAGTCAGTAAAAATTGAAAAAAAAATCGATGGCTTGTTACATATTTATACCCGTGGGTAATTTATAAGATAACGAGCCCAAGAGTGTCATGAAGACAAGCGATGGCAATATGCGGATACCTGACACGGCGCGCCCGCACACGACCAGACAGAGTTGTGACTACAGCGCCTTGCGTCAATTGCCTCATTTTAAACCATTACAACGTGCACTTCATGTTATCAAGCCTAAGTTTATTAGATACTTCTGTATTACCTGTACTAATTAGTACACGGCAGCGACAGCCAATATAAAAAAAAA
>NWSH02000323.1:16661022-16689401 GCA_002382865.2 Heliothis virescens | reverse complement strand
CATTGCAGATTCTGATAGTTCTTTTTGTAATAGGTTTTGAAAAAACATATTAATGAAGGTATTATAAAAGACCGAGTTAATATGTCGGTAGTTAAATTAATGTAAAAACATTTAAACATATAAATATTTAAACAATATAAAACATTTTTTTATCAGCGACCTCAATTTTGAATTTAGTTTTGTATTAATTTAATTGCTATTTGTATGTACCTGGGCAGCCCAAAACCCCCTTTTATAAGGCTGGTTGTCTGGTGGACTTTCTGGCTCCTGACTACTCCTTCAGAGAATTTCGAAAAACGGTGAAACTCGTCATAACATTGTTGGCNTGAATTTAGTTTTGTATTAATTTAATTGCTATTTGTATGTACCTGGGCAGCCCAAAACCCCCTTTTATAAGGCTGGTTGTCTGGTGGACTTTCTGGCTCCTGACTACTCCTTCAGAGAATTTCGAAAAACGGTGAAACTCGTCATAACATTGTTGGCTACCCATTTAACCATCCACGGACCGACTACGCCATGCGATCAATTCATAGAAATCTGAATCCTTCTAATATCTCCTTTGAATCGACCCGAGCGGTTGTCAGACGTGTAAAATTAAATTCACAGTTGGTTCACCCGCATATATCGATCTCTATTCTAGGAAAATTACAGCCATTGCACAGACCATAAATATTAAATATTTTAGATTTCTGTGGCACAGACATACTAATCCTATTCAAACCGCCACCGAAATACCTTTTATGTACTTGTATAATAAATGTGCAGGTAGGTACTGTTGGTAGTAGGGTTGCTAACTTTATTTTTAACAAATAGAGTTTAACTGATTTCAAAGGAGGTAACTAAAAGAGAGAGAGTACCTACAATTTTATTATCTGACGCTGAAAAGGTTATAAGACAGTACCCAATAAAGGTAGAAACGAATAAAAACTAAATAAAAAGGTATTTTTGCAATTGCACTTACATTGCAATAGTAAATCACAGTTAGATACATAAAACGTGACAAGTCATTATCCACTTTTTTGGCAATCCTGTAAAAATGTAAAAGGCGATTTTCTTCAATATTTTAGGAATTGGAAGTAAAACAGTAGTTTACGGTCATCATGTAAAAGATCCAATTTTTTTTTCATGATTTTTACGGCCACGTTCTATAGAGCTATCTGAAAGATCATGCAATAGAAAATTTGCCAAAATTAAAAACATTTCTCTGCCCCTATGTGTCAGATAGCTTTATCAGGAACCTGTGAAGCAATTAAACAAAAAAATCAAGAGAATTTTAGCGTGCTCTATTTAGTGTTATAGATTTAAGAGAACGCTTGCATGAAATAGAGTACCTACCGATACGCTATCTAAGAGTGCGGTTGTCAACCCTAGTTGGTACTGAAGCGCGGCCAGAGGATTCAACAAGTGTGTACTGTGTAGCAAGTATCCAGCGGGGTTAAAAGTGTCAAGAAAAATTGATTCCTTTAGCTACAATTTAATAAAAATCCATTTTACACACCTATATATAATCAATATCGTCGATTTACAGAAGTTGGGTACAATACAAGCTTAGTAAAAGAGTAAAAAACAGTAAAAGCTATCCGCTGAGTGCGCGATCACAGCGCCAACTAGCGGCAACGTCTGGCAGACAATGCGAAGAATAAACGAAATAATAAACCAAGGGGCATTGTCTGGGTCATGCTATATTTTTGACTTCAGAAATAAGAGGTAAAGAGGTGGCTAAATTATCAATGTACAATACACACAAAAAGTTCGTCAAAAAACTGAACGTTGAAGAGATGGGTACTTTGTAAAATTCCTATGTTGTTACTATTCATGCTATTATTGCTGTACATTAAAATGTTCAATAAATAGCAATGAATATTTTAATTAGAATTCCATTCAGTAGAATTAAATACCCGTAATGTTGCCCCACGTTGGGCGCCACATAGAGTCGGTCTTCATTTAGAGTTGAATGAAAGAGCTTTAATACTCAAACACGGCAAATTCTATATGAAATGCAGTGTAGCAGAAATTTTAACTACTTACTTGTACACTCACTATTGGCGTAATAACGGCCAGTTTCACATGTTCCAGATAAAATTCGAAATAGCTATCAGATAGATAGTATCATAGAAATGTTTTTAATTTTGACAACTTTTCTATGGAGAACCTGTTGAAAGTGTCCGTAAATGTACTATATGAATAACGAACCTCAGTACACTACAATCCACGCGGTAACGCTCCGCTGCACGCACCGCTTTGTTTCCAATTAGCAACCCTATAGTTTATTAACTATTAGAAAAAATCAAAGAATTTTTAAAATAGTTTCAGAACCTTTACAAACAAACAGAAGAAGAATACCCAAACATCCAAAGGAGTTATACATACATGATAAATACTTTATATATGAGTATATGTAATATACGTGTACTCGTGTGTTATACTTGTCTACGCCGTTATATCATACATACATACTATATGTATAATACCTAAGTATAAGCTTTTATGTAACCACATAAAATACCTTTTAGATTCAATTTCCTTTGGTAACCATTCGTATGGTTGCGTTCTTAGTATTTCCATCTAGGTCCTTTATGTTGAGAGACACATAATTAAGTCTTGCATTTACGTAGAATATCATAATTAAATAGAAACCAAACTACGTATTTAATTATGAGGTTATTTATGAATTCTCTGTGAAGGGTGGTGGGGTAAGAGGGGTGGGGACAGGATGGGATGAGTGTGGTATGTAGGAGGAAATGGGCGCGAGTTTTGTGACACACCGGCCTCAATTTGGCTTCTGAATTAACCTCATGGTTTATTCAGTTGTCACACGATTCAAATATGAATAAGCATTAATTAGTAGAAGTTTTTCCGTTAATCGTCTCTATCGATCCAAAGTTTATTTTCCTTTAATTACAGATATCAATTGCTACTTCTTAAATTGGTATTCTTAACAATTGTCTATCTTACTATATCAGCGAGACGCAAAAGTGATGAGGCCAACTTTTTGGAACCGTGCAACTAGTGTGACGTTTCTTAAGAGCCTGCAAAGGCCTATTTGAAATAAAAACATTTGACTTTGACTTTGAGGTCTTAAGTCACATGAGTAAGCCAAGTCACTAGGTTAGTTCGGCACGGTGTGTCGCTCCCATTTTACTTATCTGGAGTGCAGTATCAAACATAGGTTCACTAATGTCGCATCTATTACGGTGCTTCTCAGAAACTAACTAGATGCTCTATGCATAATGTACTGTATCTAGGTTACCATCTTTTTCTGAGAAAAATCCTTTGCCTCTATAATGTATTTAACACGAGCAAACAGAAAATACAACGAGCTATACGATGTTAGCGAAATGAGATAAAAAACTCGACTATTCTGTATTCCCTGTTGCACGCTGTGTATGATGTACCCACCTACCTACACTTGTAATTTTTCACTTCGGAAATAAACCTCGGTAGTTTAAAATTAAGATTGCCGATAGCATTTAGGTAACATTGTTTTTCCCGCACCGTTGTAAAATAGTGAGTTATCTTCGTAGATTACGTAGACGCAGCGGGGCCAGTTAGGAACATTTTAACTGTCATAAGCTAAGCACACTCATATGCCTGAACGGTTTTGTCCAAACAAAAAAAGGATTTTGATTTTCTTCGGTAGCAGGAGAGAAAGAAATGTTACCTGTGAAACGTTTGCAGCAATTTGATTATGGGTGTATTCAATTAATCAATTTTAGCAAATTCGATATGTTAAAGAATAATGTGAGTATTTTAATTACCGATATTTTATTATGATAATTTTGTCATCGGTCACATTGGAAATAGTTTCATGGAGGCATATGAACGAACAACCCTCCGTAACGTCCCTTTTTTTACAGTTGCGTTTCCCGAACATGAACACGAAAACGCCAAAAGACATCAATGGCAAAAGTTATAAAATTGTACCACTCGACATTTCATTCAAACATTAAGTAAGTACTAACGTACTAAAGTAGCTTTCATTTGCGTTAAATAGGTAGTACCAAGTATTTATCTATTGGAAGTAGGACGCGGTTGAAACCCCGGGACCCGGGAAATAGATTATAAATAACATTCCTCGAGAAATACCAAGAACTCGAGCTAAGCTAAGAGATCCGATGTTTCAAAGATAGTTTTAGTAGGTAAGCAAGCATTTGGATTTCACAAAGGAAGTTATAGTTGTGATGTCTGTGTTTAAGAACAGATAATTTGAGTTGGTATTGGTAGATGCGTAGTTTCGGAAGCTGATTTAAGTTTCAAGGGACGCGGGACCTTTTGAGAGGTCCTAGCCGGTTGGCGGCTGAATGGCGGGAGAGTCGGCGCGTGCGCGAATGTGTATCGACCGATCCGCGCGGTGGCACGTGGGCGCTCCTTGCGAGCGCCGCCGGTCACACCCGGAGAACACGTGCCGTGCCGGTACGCGCCCTTCTACCTACGTCCTCTACACACTACGTCCTACATTTTTTCCAAGCTGCGTTCCCTGATAGCCTGTCACTTTCATTTCCAGTACATTCCTAAGTTACCAGGCATAACTTAGGTACTGACGCGACGCAGGCACTAGTTTAGTTTCGATACGGTTAGGTATTTACCTTACAAACGAAAGCCAAGATGTGACGTAGGAACATTGAATTCCGGGAAGCTTGGCTCAGATAAACTTCTCGAGCTAAGAGACGATAATAAGACGAGAAGCTCAAATTAAACAAGACGCAAAATATATTTACTTCTAGGGGAAAGATAGAAGCAAAGAGATTCATGATTAATGTCTTTGCATAGAAGTTATAATTTATGTAGGTATAATGTCAAATGTGTGATAAGTTGATCAATTCACCATAAAACACTTTCTGTAGGTACGTTCTATAGTTTTCAGGGTTCTGTATCCAAGGGCAAAAACGGGACACTAGAGACTTCGCTGACCGTCCGTTACAAAGCTACTTTTGCAGTCAGTACATGAAAACTGTCTTTCTTCTTTGCTTTTGCACAAGTACCTGCAGTTTCTTAGGACATAATTTGATAAAAGTTGCATCGATAAACCGTGTGAGGCTGATGTGGCTATGTCGAGCAAAACTAATGCAGGGCGTCAGTCAGTAAGGTACAATGAACGCTAAGGAACTGAAATAACCACTGAAAGCATTTAATTAATGGAAAACTTTTCTGACGTAAATATCACTGTAAAGCTGATAGTGCAAAACTTAACAAACGTACTTCCAAAGGTACCTTGGTGTGTTGGGGGACCGAAATAAATATAATTTTGATTAGTACAATGAAACTTTCAGTTTTCCTTCGCATTGGATAGATTTTTATCCACTCTTCGAAAGCGTTTTATTATACGTGCACCTAAGGAGTGGAATTCCCTGCCTGAGTGTTTCGTCATAACTACAACCTACGAACTTTCAAGCGTGGCCATCATTAAGTATACAGTTGGTCTGACTTGCCATGTCAAACGCATGAGTATAGACGACTACTGCCAGCGGCTTCGTCCGTATAAACTTAAAATCGTTTTTTCCTGTTCCCGAGGGAATTTCGGGAAATCCTTATCTCGTGCAAAATTTCAGCTTTATGGGCTCACGGGTTCGGGCCCTGCGTTGATGAGTCAATGAATGAGAAACTTGGATTTTTATATGTATAGATATTTAAATATTTAAAAAGTCACCGATTATTCTTGCAGAATAAACTGTAGCCTGCCAGCTTTAAAACTTAATACAGGCTAGGGTGGTAGATCAAATTATAGCAGGCAGCACTTGTTGCTTCCATGTTCAATGAATGCTATTGTTTGCGAGAATCCCCCAAGCCGTAAGTAGGATATGGTAGTTACAGTTTTGGGGTGGGTTATGAAAGTTTATTAGATCGCCCAGATATTTCATAAGACTTTATAAGAGAAAATTACTTATTAATAAAATACGCAGGTTTTCCCTGTAGTAAAAATGTTTTTAAGAATAACCCGTCATCCAGGATGTATCATCGATACCTATATTTAATACTAGCCGTTTTCCCGCGGTTTCACTCGCATCCCGTGGGAATTACTGCCCTTACCCGGATAAAATATAGCCTATGTCACTCGTGGATAATGTACCTAGCTTTCGAATGGTGAAAGAATTTTTCAAATCGGTCCAGTAGTTTTTGAGTCTATTCATTACAACCAAACAAACAAACAAACAAAGTTTTCCTCTTTATAATATTATATATAGTATAGACAATAAGTACAATATGCATTAACTTAATACCCTAAGCAATACTTGTTTTTCAAACGTTTTGACCAATTTAGAAACTGACTTTGTATAAATTGTAGCAATGTTAGGGTCATTTAGTACTTCTTATTAGTTTCACCTGGCGCTGTCTCTAATGAAGCATATTAGACATTGAATACTGTATACAGGAATAACTAGACTTCAGATTTATGTTGTCTCAACTATCCTGATGAGTGAGAAAACTCTGACACTAGGGCTTGCTAGGTGATTAAACCTGCAGCTCACTCGATAAGAAGAAGAACTATCCTGATTGCCTATTAAAATAAAATGAATGGGTGAATTTGACCCTGAGCGATCATCAGCAAGTCATAATTTTGGACTGGTGCTTTCAAATGGTGTACCCCTACTTCAAACCGAAATTATGTATGTGTTACGGTAAATATAAGCAATCGGTAATTATCTATAATTACCGGTAATTATAGATAATTACCAACGCACATGGTAAATGTAGTTAATTATTCACAATTACCGGCAATTATATAAAACTCCCGCCCGACCGTGGTAAATGTTGAGAGAATACTCTCGTTAAGGATTGAAATCTAGGTGGTTTTTATAGTAAGACCCAATATGTCCTAAATCCGTTTGTCATAAATATAACATTCAATAATAGACGTAAGACATAAAACCGTTTTCAATAAAAGTCCTAAATTTAAGTTGATTCTGAACTTTTAATTTTTTGCAGCAGGATGTTTTCTGTCACGGCTCCGGCGCTGCGGGGCTCCGGCGGTCCCACGCGAGTTTATCGTCGCAGAAAGGTCTAACGCTCACCACCGCAGCTTCGGCATGCTGGCCGGCGGTGCCGGCCAGCCTCAGCCGCGGTGGCGAGTGTTACAACCACCTGCTCCTCAACTCGCGGCCCGCCTCGCCCCTCCGCGCCTACGCGATTTTGAATTACACTCTAGGGGTAGGGCAGACAAGACTGCGTGGAGCCGAATTTACAGCAATTCGTTTCTGTCATTAAAACCTAACTTTCAACTAATATTTTAGGACTTTTTTTTCACCATAAATAAACCTTCGGAATAATACGCATTATTTAACACAATACTTAGGACATTTGAATTTATATTGATTTCATTTGAACTGTATTTATTTTAGATTCCGATGTTTGATTTCATTATCAAGACTACATCTACCAAAGGGGTGCGGTAATTTTATATAATTGCCGGTAAATGTGATTAATTTGAAAGTTTTTATCACCTTTACCACGAGCACAGGTATTTATGCATAGTTCCCGGTAATTATACATAATTACCGCAATATTCGCATTTACCGTGACATATGCATTTATTTCTGAACTTTTGTTTTTGATAGATACTCCAATAACATGTAAATACCTAATTAAATTTTTCTAACGTCCTCCGTAATTAGGCCCATAGTAAAAGTTAATACTAATTACGAGAGCCATCATTTGATACCAATCTTATAACTGACCGCGAATAGCCCCGGTAGGCACATTCTCATTTGCCTGCCCGAAACCGCTGAGAATAAATAGATTTCTCGAAGTACCTAAATGTGGTTTCTAACCCCTGCTTATCCCTAAACTACTACATACCTGTGTGCGTATCACTTGATTCAACAGCGTGCAATAAAAGCCCACTTTCAATAAGATCGTAGATCACGTATTTAGATTAAAGCAACAATCAAACTACCGCCGTTGAAGCCTGCCGAGCCGCCGCCACAAAGCAAACCACTTGTATTTCATTAACAGTACTTGTATTGTCAGAGCAATCACTATCGAGTGCAGAGCCGTTAAATATAATCAAGATGATTATGTAAGTCCTGCTGCCTTGATGCTAGAGTACGAGTATTTGTGGATTCCAATGCAATTCCAAGTAGCTTTGAACAATGAATGGATCGAAATTGCAAGGAAACATCTTCTGTATTATGAATGAAATAAAAAATCTATAATTAAGAGCTATAGATATTTTTCTTTTTTTGTACAAGAATTGAGTCCTTAATTACATTGCTCTATAACTTAATATCTGCTAACTGCTGATATAAACTCACTTAACCTAACTACGACGGAAGCACAAGACGTCACAAATCTACACGCGATTATTGACTATTTTGATCTCCAAAGCGAGACGCTATTTAGAGGTATCAATCCAACCAAATCTAATTTCTCGATAGGCGCAGTACATATCTAGCTAGGAATGTTAAATTAATAATTGGTATTCGAACACCATTAAATGGTGTAAGACATAAAATTAGGGTACCAGCAACGGTCGTGGCCAATATAATACGAGAGGAATACAAAGAGTTTAAAAGAATGACGGTTTATGTCCTTCAAGTTACGGGGGCTCAGCAAAAAAAAAACAATTTTGAGTCCGGCGAGTTTTGACCGGTTCAGAGATAAAATGCTAAGCTCACTCCAATTGAATTACGATAGGACATTATATAACGCTAACGTTCTTATGAAACAGGTTAGGTTTAACGAATTCTATAGGGGTATGTATGCTGAGAAGAGGGGAATAAGGACTCACCCTTTAATGATTGCTTAGAATTTGATACCTGTGAGTTGACAAATTGAACATAATGTATACAGTATGACAGATATTTGAGATTATGATTCTGTGAGAAAGTTATTATCCCTTCAAAGGGTTATAACAAATTTGTAGTCATAGAAGTACCTATATTGTGCAATGAGATTTTTCGGACAAACATATCAGAATTTGAATTACACATTGCGTGACGGTAAGAACGCACCAATAAGAGGTAGGTATAATATCGTCAGGTATGCAGGAACGTTACGTAACTACGCAAGTACATACATTATTGGTGCATATATTCGGACGTTAGGTATATTTTATTGAGACATTCATTCAACCAATCAGCACAGGTGTGTACATTATTGAATAGTCGGTAATGTACCTACTTGCAGGTATTGGCCTATGGGTAGGCGATTGAATTTGAAGAATAAGTATCTCGTTACTTATTTAGTGGAACAATATGGAGGATGAATATGATTTACTTGCAAAAATATTGATCAGTAGATTGAGTGTCATTGAAAGCGTTTTAAGTATAACAATAATGTCTGATTAAATTGGATTTGCATTTGAACAACTGAAATAAGAGGTGAGCAACTGTGCTCAAAGTGGCCGAGTGTGCCCGAAGAGATAAAAATCAAATTTCGGTATTGCATTTATCGAAGCCGGCTCTCCTCTATTATTCATGCAAACGTACTAGTAAACTACCTACCTATATTTAAAAAAAAACGATTCATTGCAGTAATACGAACAAGTATTTCCCGCTAAACCATAAATTGACACTGTATGATATTGAAGAACAGAAAGTGGTTTGCTTACCTTTAGTTAACATGGAGGCGCAGCATACCAGTCTAAACTCGGACTTCGATACTTATACACACACTTAGTAAGAAAATGACTAACATGGGATTGTTTGTTAAATGTAGCACTTTAGCAGGCTAACGTAGAATGTTCCAGGCGTCTCAAATGTTCTACATTTAGTAGTTCGCGATATACTCAGCATGGCAAATAATTAGGTACCTACTTAAAATGACAAAAAAAACCTTCAAAGCGTTGTTTAAATGTAATCAGTTGGTGAAATATGCTTAACAAATATATATTTGAAAAGTAAACTTAAACTCTGCAAGAATACGATCAATCAACCCTCTCCAGGAATAAGTTACTTAACTGCAAGATAGTTTGTAATCCCACTCGCTGCTTCTGACCGAGAGGTCTCTCGAGTAATCTTCAGAAAACTTTTGTTACAAAGATTTCGAAATAATCGCAAATAAATAATAGAATCGGAAAACATTTCAGCTCCTGGATATCTAGCCGCTATTTAAACTTCATGCCAATCTGTTTCAAAACGTCGAATGTGTAAAAAAATAATTTCCTGAGATATCTAGAGTGGCGGCTCTACGTGCCTTTTTCCTCAAAAATACTGATAAGGGCTTTATGATATCCAGGCGTTACCAAGTGAAAGATATAGGTTAAGGAACATAGGAAAAGCAGACTTCTTAATAATCAACCTTTATTACAGCCTTTTTATACAGCGTAATCGAAAACTGCTGAATGGTCAAATATTTGGGTTTTTTTGTAGCAAATTTTAAGTATGAAAACGAATGCCATTGTTGAAATTAACCATGGTGATTATTATAGTGTTCTAGTGCGATTCAGTAAGATCAAAAGAGAAAAAAAATACTTAGGTTTATGTCGTTCCCCGTAAATAAGGGCTACCCCTTGCGTTCCGCTAAAAAACAAAGACAAGTTTGAGGGTACAATATCTCACTTACCTCCAACCTCCGGGTATAGTCTCATTATTGGTGTCCTTCAGTTGCGTGGTACTCGCGCTTTGCAGATTAGATACGTTCACCCTGAAGAAAAAAAACTAAAATGAAAATTCTGTGAAACATCTCCGTAGGTAGGCCATACTGAAAATATGTAGTTTTCTCGTCACACTCAATAAAATAACACTAGAAAAAACGCACCTTGCGTATACTAAATACGTAACTCTACTCTTTGAAATTGGGGTATCAAAAATACCTTGTGTTATTACCAAATGTGTTATCCTAGACAAATTAGAAAAATATGTACAGGTTCTATTTGGTACGTATTCTTATCCATTGTTTCAGTGTGAACAATGGGCTGAAATCCAATACCAAGTAAACAACGTGCGTAGTCCTTTCTTGGAAATTTACGGAGGAAAGAGCGTTCGAGATGTTTCCTTCCAGTTATAAGGCAATATACCTTAAGTATCGAGCATGTTGGGAACATACTTACATTTTCTTATTGGCAACCGAAGGCTCAACAATCAGAGGTAGTCCACAATATGAGTAACCTGAAACAAGATTCATCATTTCGGTAAACAAGTATAAATAGATGATAAGAAAATTTTCCGCTCGCAGTTCCACCCCTCTACCACGGCAATTACTTCCCACACACATAAAATCAATCAATCAGATTTGGAACCTCTCTTTAATGAGGCCATATTAATGAGATTTATGTATCTGAGCTAAATGAAAATTACATTGAGCAAAAATTTTTTCAATTAGCTTTCTACCTGTCTTGTCCCAGTAACTCTTCCTCAATATTCCCACTAAGAATTCACACTTGTTAATAATATAATCAGTACCTATTTGTAAAGCTAATCCAGGTTAGAGCCTAGATTGTAGGAATAATTTAAAAAACGATAGGGTTACTTACCATGCAGTTTGTCAATGGCCCGATCAGCAGCTGATTGATCAGGGAAGTCGACGAAAGCATAACCACCTCTCTTTACTGAAATCTCAGCAACGGTCAGATTTTGTTCAGCAAATAGCTGTCTCACTGCTGCTTCGTCGGCTTCTATTGGTAAATTGCCTATGTACAATTTGTTCATGGCAGAAACGGATTTCATTGGCTCACTCATTTTGCTTTGTGTACGTATTTCGGGAATTTATTGGGAATATATTTACGAATCCGGTAACTATATTGCAACAGTCACGTCGTCAGTCGGTTTTCTTTTGTCTTTATTTGTATTGTATAAATCTGACTGACGTCTATCTAAAATTCGAATATTATTAATTTACCTTTTTAACGCGACGGCCATGCTTATTTCCGTACGAAAAGGTTTTGCTGTAGGTATATTTGTATTAATTCTAATATTATTAAATATTTTTTTAGAAAAAAGTTGTCTGAAATAAAGATCTAAGAAGTTATGGGCAAATGATTTGCTAGAAAAAAATAAAATGTTTAAGTACCTACTGACGACAGCAGGTCAACCTGAATCTGTCAAATTTTACCAAACGAACATTAACCTTCTGTTATTGTGATAAGGTTGAAAATCTATTGCAGAAATTTGATAGACTGTGGTAACTTGATGTGCTGTCGTCTGTACATATACCTACACACTCAATAGCGCTTAATCGGTACCTACGCCTTAGTTACTTGATGTATGGGTTTAAATAAGTGTTTTTCACCGATCAACTGCCTGTTTGATCTCCTCAACCCAATTACCACGACATCTAGATACCCCAATCAACCCTTGTGACTGATACCCTTACCGTTTTTGTGGCTTGAAGGTCCAGATCGCATCAGTTCTAGTTACAAACCTATATAGGCATAAGGTCCAGAGTCCAGAGAAAGACACGTGCGACAGGGCCGGATTCATCAAGGTAGAGAAGAAGAAGCCTCCCTGTCGGAACCACTGAGGTACAGCTCTGGTAGCACCCAACATGTTGCTGCGTCCAGCCGTACCGAGTACCGACAACGCTGCTACACGTGTCCCGACTGAAACACTCCACGAAGGTTGATGAGGTCGTGGAGTGCATGCGTGTCAAGATCAACTGGACTTTGAGGGTCGAGAGGTTGGAGCCGCATCACACGAACTTCAAGTCGTTCGTGGTGGGAGTTCCAACACATCATCTTGACAAGTTCTCCAAGAAACAGTTCTGGCCGAAAGGCGTTGTGTACCGACCTTAGTACCGACGGTTTCGTGGCTGCCTACATGACACCACTCAGAGAAACACGACACCGACACTTCGTGTGCAGTAGGTGTAGTAATCTATACCTTTTAGTAAATCTGTAGAGAGGTCAATTCTGGACATGAAATATATTTCCAAAATAACTATCAGGGGCTATTTAGGGATCGATACTGATGCCAAAAATGCAATCAGTAGAATTTTTGTATGTCTGTATAACCAAAACAAAAACTACTACACGGATTTTAACGAAACTTGGTACAATTATTGTTCATACTCCTGAGCAGGTTATAGTATACTTTTCATCACGCTATAACCGTTAGGAGCGGAGCAGTGAAGGGAAATGTTGGGAAAACGGGAGAAGTTACTCGATTTTTTAAGCTTCCGTCGCATGCATACTATCTTTATGGTTAAAGCTACACTATGACGGAAATGTTCTCCTTAAAATTATATAAAAAATATCCTACGACACCATATATCTATCTTTTATGGTTGACTCACAATAATACGTGTAACTCCCGATAGCGCAGCAGTTCGAAGCTTTCTGATTATATTTCCCTATTTTTACGTTTATTATAACACCGTCATCCCTAACTGGAGAACCGGTTAAGTGCGAGTTGACTTACAAAAATTAAAGATCTGAGTTTCCCCGAGGTATTAGAATTTGAAATCCGACGTTTCAGGTCCTTGATTGTGACGACCCGTTGTCGCTTGCAAAAGCGACATGATCCGCGAACGAAGTCGCTGGCAGAAGCTAGTAAAGTATAAGTTTGTCCCATGCAAAACTAGTTCAATCCTGCTTTTCAGGGGTAACTCGATCGTGCGAGCAGTATGGGCGAAGTATAAACGATTACCTTATGTCACTCACCCTGGCTTTGGCAGTAAAAAATGCTGAAAAAATTGGCGAACCCTCCTCCTCTTTTTTTTTATATTTAAAGAAGTTTAGTCGGAACGCGGGGCGGAAGATAAATAATAAAAAAAAATTGGCTACACTTTTTGTTTACACGTCCCGCATTAAAAAAAAATAATCCGTCGTTTTCACTCATGAAATTCCAAAATCCCGGAGGTATTCTTCGAAGCGCATTTCTATTATTACAACAGGAGTACTTCAATCCCCGAACTTGCCAGATCTGGTTACGCTGTTTGATACTCTTTAAAAGGTCCTGTTCGCAGCGCTGCAGATAAACGAGGTGTCATCTTATCAATAACTAGCCGTTTTCCCGCGGTTTCACTCGCACCCCGTGGGAATTACTGCCCGTACCCGGATAAAATATAGCCTATGTCACTCGTGGATAATGTAGCTTTCGAATGGTGAAAGAATTTTTAAAATCGGTCCAGTAGTTTTTGAGCCTATTCATTACAACCAAACAAATAAACAAACAAAGTTTTCCTCTTTATAATATTAGTATAGATAGGTAATAAAATAAGTAATAATTATATAATAGCAAATTTTGTAATCGGTACCACTAATCTCATTAGCCGATTGCTTCGGTCGGCTTCCAATCTAACCGGTTGCAGCTGAGAACCAGTGTTTTACATGGAGCGACTGCCTACCTGACTTCCACAACCCTGGTAAATCTGGTTATCAGACTTACTAATTACTTATAAACTGCCAAGATATTCAAATTAAAGCCGGGACCCACCATTTTATCGTACAGACAACAGCAGGTCAACGTATAAGAATCTGACAAATTTTACCAATCAAACGTTAACCTACCTCTATTGTGATAAGGTTGAAAATCGAGTGCAGAAATTTGACAATGGTAACTTGATGTGCTGTCGTCTGTACTTTACCGAAACACGGAAGAACTCGTCATGACGACATGATCGGCCCTCCACGGACCGACCGCTCCAATCGTTGCTTAACCTTATGATCGATCGTTGCGCGCGGCTTTCGACTTAGCCACGAGCTCTTCTTAGGAATAGGTCTATTAAAAATAAATAAAATAAACCGTTAAAATAAAAATCTTTATTATTTCCATTCAATTAAAAAAATAACAACATTTTGTTTGGTTATAATTGGCATACATCCCTTAGGTAAACAATATAAATAATGCTACTGTTCTAAGGAATTCTGAAATAATGAAAACACGTTTAAGTGTCATGTCATGAATGTTTAGGCATAATAATTATATCAACGTATAATCTCAGTATAATTTCTCCTGTCGAGGCAAGTTCACTGATAAATTAAGCGTCAGTTTTCCTACAAAAACTGTTTTCTAGCCATTTTACGTTCAATTAAAATATTAAATACTTAGTTGTTTTAAGAAAGACTGACATTTAATGTTCTCAGTAAACTTGGGCCGGAATTGCATGATTTTCATGGTACGACAATGCACTTCCTCATCTGCTCAGGCAGATTACATATCGTTATTGCGCATTATTTTTCTTCGCCTATTACTTTCCTAATTACAATTTATGAAATTAGTTAAAACCATACACGTACAAGTTAAGAATTAATTCATTTTATCAATACACTTTCCTGCGACACAATGCTATTTAGGGCAAGTTAATAACAAATTATGAATCTTCTGACAGCAGGGTCAATGTGAGAATAGTTTAATTTCAAAATTAATAAAAATAGACTTAGGTTTAAGTAATAATTACATCGTAGCAATAGAATCATAACAGCTTGCTGGTTTTCCGAAGCTATGTCAAATATACAAAATGTTGGTATATTTGAACCGGACCAGAAGAAGAGACCAGAAGGCTTTTATGATATTTAGTTTATATTGTTACACAGTTTGACAAAATAAAAATGACGCCTTTTACAGATACGTATTATTACATTTGTCGTACTTCTTATTAAATTATACGAGACTTTCCCTCTGGTCGCATATCGTCGTATTGGCTAATGTTCTGCCCGAAAACACTTATTTACGGATAAATAAATATCATACAGTCATAAGCTTTGAACTTTTTTATTTGTACCAGTTTGAATTTTTCTAATTCACAGCCCAGTAACATTGTTCTCATGAATATTTTCGTGGTCATTTCGTTCATATTTCGTGGTCATCACCGTGAGAACAGGTATTTGATGGAAATTCTTATGACTAAGGTCCTTTGAAGACAAGGCAACAAAAATATCCGATACACGACAATATTTGTACCTACGCGACTACCGCAAAACCTGGGTACGAACGAGCCTGTAGACAAGTAACGTTATGTATCGGAGATTTCTGTTATTTGCATATGAAGGACCCAATAAGAAAGTGCTTCTACCTCATTAGTGAATTTGTAATAACTACAATACAACCCATTTATTGGCCATATCTCTATATCATCACCATTGAAAAAAAAACTATTATTAAATTATTGTAACCTAAAACCCTTAAAAATAAAACAAAAAATAATCAAAATAACAACCTTTGTACAATATGCTTAATTATTATCCGTGTTGAGATAAGATGCATGCTTTGACTGTTAGCGAGAAATTCAAATATAATAAAGTTTTTAATACATTTTACCATTAGGTCGTGACCTTATCATTTGCGGTAATAATATAATTTTCGATGTCTTTTTTAATTCCAAAAGTTCTTAGAATTCAACTGTGACCCGATAAACTTCTGAATGCAAATATAGGGGTATTTCAGATTATATTTGCTGTAGCGGTGAATTTTAACAATTATCAAGAAGTCCAGGGTTGGAGTTTTTGGGTATCTACTTAAATGTCGTAGCCATATCGTAGATTTGCTTGTCATGAAATGGTCATATTTCATATGACCCCGACTCGAAAAAGTTCGATACAGGTACTCTGTTTTTTTAACAAACGAGTACCGCAGATTTCGACTGGGTTTCAGCAATTAAGCGAATCTACGATATGGCTACGACAGCATGTAGGTGTATTACCAAGCAGTTCAACCATAAACTTCATTATAATTGTCAAAATACACCTCTGAAACTATTTCAGAATTCCATATTATTCCACAGCGGTCAGGACATATTTTGGTCCTATTAAGCAATTTATCTAAATTATGGCGTCAATAGTAGTTGAAAATTAGTCAAAGGGGCAATCATCCCTTGTCGTGAGTGGCTTTGTGATATGATGGACGGAAAATTAAATAAATATAGTAGAAGAATATAACGTTTAAGTATAGAAAAAGCTAATATAATAATTATAATCTGCCATAAATAAATATGAATAAATCAATTTTGATACTAGAAATATATTTCCTAAATGCTTCGTGATATCCCACAACACGTTATAATTCATGACATTTATATTTAGTTACCCTGAACCGAAAAAAAAACAGACCTACCTTAACTATTAAGTAATAGTATCGCAATATTCGCGTCATNCTTCCTCATCTGCTCAGGCAGATTACATATCGTTATTGCGCATTATTTTTCTTCGCCTATTACTTTCCTAATTACAATTTATGAAATTAGTTAAAACCATACACGTACAAGTTAAGAATTAATTCATTTTATCAATACACTTTCCTGCGACACAATGCTATTTAGGGCAAGTTAATAACAAATTATGAATCTTCTGACAGCAGGGTCAATGTGAGAATAGTTTAATTTCAAAATTAATAAAAATAGACTTAGGTTTAAGTAATAATTACATCGTAGCAATAGAATCATAACAGCTTGCTGGTTTTCCGAAGCTATGTCAAATATACAAAATGTTGGTATATTTGAACCGGACCAGAAGAAGAGACCAGAAGGCTTTTATGATATTTAGTTTATATTGTTACACAGTTTGACAAAATAAAAATGACGCCTTTTACAGATACGTATTATTACATTTGTCGTACTTCTTATTAAATTATACGAGACTTTCCCTCTGGTCGCATATCGTCGTATTGGCTAATGTTCTGCCCGAAAACACTTATTTACGGATAAATAAATATCATACAGTCATAAGCTTTGAACTTTTTTATTTGTACCAGTTTGAATTTTTCTAATTCACAGCCCAGTAACATTGTTCTCATGAATATTTTCGTGGTCATTTCGTTCATATTTCGTGGTCATCACCGTGAGAACAGGTATTTGATGGAAATTCTTATGACTAAGGTCCTTTGAAGACAAGGCAACAAAAATATCCGATACACGACAATATTTGTACCTACGCGACTACCGCAAAACCTGGGTACGAACGAGCCTGTAGACAAGTAACGTTATGTATCGGAGATTTCTGTTATTTGCATATGAAGGACCCAATAAGAAAGTGCTTCTACCTCATTAGTGAATTTGTAATAACTACAATACAACCCATTTATTGGCCATATCTCTATATCATCACCATTGAAAAAAAAACTATTATTAAATTATTGTAACCTAAAACCCTTAAAAATAAAACAAAAAATAATCAAAATAACAACCTTTGTACAATATGCTTAATTATTATCCGTGTTGAGATAAGATGCATGCTTTGACTGTTAGCGAGAAATTCAAATATAATAAAGTTTTTAATACATTTTACCATTAGGTCGTGACCTTATCATTTGCGGTAATAATATAATTTTCGATGTCTTTTTTAATTCCAAAAGTTCTTAGAATTCAACTGTGACCCGATAAACTTCTGAATGCAAATATAGGGGTATTTCAGATTATATTTGCTGTAGCGGTGAATTTTAACAATTATCAAGAAGTCCAGGGTTGGAGTTTTTGGGTATCTACTTAAATGTCGTAGCCATATCGTAGATTTGCTTGTCATGAAATGGTCATATTTCATATGACCCCGACTCGAAAAAGTTCGATACAGGTACTCTGTTTTTTTAACAAACGAGTACCGCAGATTTCGACTGGGTTTCAGCAATTAAGCGAATCTACGATATGGCTACGACAGCATGTAGGTGTATTACCAAGCAGTTCAACCATAAACTTCATTATAATTGTCAAAATACACCTCTGAAACTATTTCAGAATTCCATATTATTCCACAGCGGTCAGGACATATTTTGGTCCTATTAAGCAATTTATCTAAATTATGGCGTCAATAGTAGTTGAAAATTAGTCAAAGGGGCAATCATCCCTTGTCGTGAGTGGCTTTGTGATATGATGGACGGAAAATTAAATAAATATAGTAGAAGAATATAACGTTTAAGTATAGAAAAAGCTAATATAATAATTATAATCTGCCATAAATAAATATGAATAAATCAATTTTGATACTAGAAATATATTTCCTAAATGCTTCGTGATATCCCACAACACGTTATAATTCATGACATTTATATTTAGTTACCCTGAACCGAAAAAAAAACAGACCTACCTTAACTATTAAGTAATAGTATCGCAATATTCGCGTCATAGCAGATATACATATATTGTTATTATTTACGTCTACTACATTACAGTATATACAGCCAAAAAGTTACATTCAGATCCATTATCACAACATATTAATTCACATATTATTCCACAATTGTTATACATTTGAATTAATACATGCGTGTTTATATTTTTATACATACTGTGGATTATTAATTAATTACTATTGAAATATGTCTTCAATTTATAGATTCACTACAATTGTGAAAGATCATAATATTTATATAATAATAAGTTTTGGATATTTTATTGTATTGTACTCTCAAATTTAGTAGACAGATTGTTAGAAAGAGTACTCCAGAAATTCCTTCCTATGCTAACTCCACAATACCCACTTACAACCATAGTCTATAGTAGGTCTTCCGTGAGGGCATTTAATACCCTATTAATAATAAATATTTCGACTTAATTATACTAAGGAAAACAATAATAAAATTGAACTAGGTTCTTTCAACAAAAAAATTGAAAAAGGAAAAGCTAAGCAGGAATTTTGAAATTGATTACAGAAATTTACAATTAAATATTAAATAATACTAAAGCAAAAGAAAACTAGGAAGTTGTCGTTTAGTTAGTGATATGCAGAGAGTGAATTAATAATAATTAATTGCGTTAATATTGTACTTCAAGACTAGGGTTATATAAAATATTATCTATAAAAAAAACATTTTTCTACTAATATAACCGTTGTCATTATTTAAAATATCCTAACCTAAACTAAATAAACTTCATTATAAGATTGAGATCAAATAACGAATGTTATTTAGGAAGCCAAGTAATGTCCAATTCTATGGAAACGTGCAGCGGCTTACGTTAAAATTCGTATTTTAATCTTAATCTTAGAACAAATATACTTAACATATTTTTTGTATGAAACGGCAATATTGATTATTACATTTATGATGTTCACACAAGATACAATAAAATTTACGACCAGTTTCACAGGTGACAGACAACGTTTTAGATAGCTATGTGACAGATCATGCCGTAGAAAATTCGTCAAAATTAAATACATTTCTATGTGTGTCAGGTAGCTATCTGGAACTTTATCTGAAACCTGTGAAACTGGCAGTTTATGTAACTATTACATTCAATTGTATTGTTATAATTTATTATATAGTTTAAATGAGAGGTTTCACGAGATTCTCTACAGTCGAGTTAAATGCGTTTGCGCATAAATATGAGATTACAAGGTCTACACGGTCGGTTTAAAAAGTACTGGCAAGTTGACTTGTGGTCGCGCCATTCCCACCCTTGACTATTTCTAGTTTAGAGTGCAAGCGAAAATGCAATCGTGACTCCAGGGAATATCCGGAATACTTCTTCCTGTGAATAAAATTACCGCGCCATTATAAAGAATTTTGACTTTTAGCTTATAAACTAAATAACCGTTTCTGTCAAACAATTTTCTTTTTAGGGTTCCGTACCCAAAGGGTAAAACGGGATACTTTCATTTTTCATAATGGTAAGGTACGGAACCCTTCGTGCGCGAGTCCAACTCGCACTTGGCCGGTTTTTAAGTACACATTACACTAGTCTACAGCATTTTTGTGCCAAAAATGAAATATATAATTTCTTGTTGATGTTGCACTAGAACGCCGGGATGTGGAGATCTACCAATGTATACCTAGTGCTTTTTTTATGAAAATTATACAATATTTTTTTAATACTGGTCCGGATAGTAGTTCACTAGGGGTGCGTACAGACTATATAACATAACATATACTATACAACATATTTCAGAAAAATTGTATGATAATCTAGACACGCGGCAGGGTGTCAAGCCAAGTTCAAGCAAAGACTGGCTGGCAAGCGCCACGTGTATATTTACAGGAACCATTTGCCACTTTTTACCCCTCCATAACTCAAAACCTATTAAACGTAAACACTTCAAACTACGCTTGTTTCATTATGTCCATAAGGACACCTAGAAGCCCAAATTTCATGAAGCTAGCTCAAACGGTTATAAAGATATGAAGGTCCAAAAGTCGTAAAATTCCCACTGACTGACTGACTTATAGTACCTAAACCTAACCTACTTCCAGATAACCTAGAAATATGAAATTTGGAACCTAGCTCGGTAATTGTGTGTAAGCGTAGGAAAAAATCTGAAAATAGAAAAAAGTTAAAAAATAGGGGGGGTTCCCAACAAAATCTAAATATGTATTTATAGGAACAAGACATGACTTGGCCAGTTTTTATCAGGATTAAAAAAATGTTTTATATAAGTATATTTTATTAATAATTGAGGTAATGAAAACTGGCCAAGTCAAATCTTGTTCCTGTAAATACATACATATTCGGATTTTGTACAGAACTTGGTACTCATTTAGATCTCCATTCTTTTTGCGGCGAAGCCCACAACCAAGCATAGGTTTTGTATTGAACTTGGCTTTCCTTTTTTACATTTATGTTTTTGGTGGGTTATGTTATATAACATGTTACATAATCTGTACGCACCTTAAGGGAAAGAGAAAAAATACATTTTTGTTGATTAGTGTTATTATAGTGAGATCTATACAAACCTAGCGTCCTGCAGCATTTGTAGTGCGCGATCTTTGTCACCGAGCTGGTAGTGACACATCGCCATCTCAGACACGGTGTATGGAAGTAAGAACGTATCCTCTTTTATGTGATTCTTCAGTCTGTGAATTTGGGAACAAAGTGTGGGTTAGCTTGATGATTCATAAATCTATACTTATGATAAATCTGTAGAGAGGTCAATTCTGTATAAATATTTCCAAAATTATGAGGGGTGGCAGGGGGAACTTGGCAGTAATTTAGCTTTCGCAGTTGGCGACCGACAAGGCCAGTTAAATAAAAGCTTGTATGTATATGTCACTGGCTTCCAATAGAGGTTCCACCTCATTGGAACTACTCCGCTCACCTGGATAAAAAGTGGGCTATCCAACACTGAAAGAATTTCTCAAACCGGACAAGTAGTCCCTGAGATCAGCGCGTTCAAACAAACAAACTCTTCAGATTTATACAATTAAGTACTATTTTCCGCCTTTAGCTTATATGTTATTCCGATATATAAGCTATATTTCTGCCAAGTTTCATTAAAATCCGTCCAGTAGTTTTTGCGCGGAAGAGTAACAAACATACATACTCACAAACTTTCGCCTTTATAATATATCTTAGGATAGATATAGCATACTGACTGGAGTACTGAGCTGAAGGACTCGAGGGCGAGTCGCGGCAGGCTCATGGCGGCGAGGCAGCAACCCTGCAGGTACCGCAGCATGGCGCGGTTGTCGCTCTCGAAGCCCGCCATCCACTCGCACGTCTCTCGCTCCACAAGTATGATCGTCGCTTCGATCAACTGTTCACATAATAGACGTTCCCATATTTTTTTTTGCATGACGAATTAAAAAACAGACCATCTTTTGTATTAGGTATCCTTAATAGGTACAATACACAATATTTTTTTCCAACAAACATAGTCAATGAAGGTTTTATATCTTCGGATCAACACAGCATGTTTTCATCTTCCATACTCTTATAGCTACTTAGCCATCCACTTTCACGAAATCTATCTTGTTTCTCGTTTCTTGGAATCTGTCAAATTTCTTCAATAGATTTCCAACCTTATCGCAAAAGTTGAAGGTTAACGTGCGATTGGTCAAATTCGACATTGAATAGTTTGACCTGCTGTCGTCTGTACTTGGAATTAAAGTGCATGCTCTTGATTCCCATTGTCAAACACAAAAATCCAAAAATACTAAGAATCTTCATTTCAGCGGCATCTAGCGGGACAATGGGCAACAGTAGGCCGTCGTATTCACCTTAACTAAGTCTTACCTTAAGTATGTTCTGCGCACTCCTTTCATTTTTAGCGAGGACGGGGAACATGTTCCAGAGACAGAGCAGTTCGATGGCCGGCAGCAGGAGCCGCCGCCCTTGCACTTGGTAGCGAGCACACCGCTTGATCACGAACTTCTCCATCGGCAACGACTTGCCCGCAATGCGCTGCTTGTAGTACGAAGCGTTCCTATACAAATCAAATCCAACTCTAAGTAGATGACATAAAGACTAAAGCTGAATAAATGGCCATATTTTACGTTTTAATGTTTATCGTTGAGAAACTAACAGTATGACTGCTAATATGTGAAACGATGGTCGTCGTAAATGTTTACGTAAATTTGTAATTATATCTTCCAAAATTATTTTCATTTTCCAAGCCGACCCCAATCAAAGCGGAGCGGAGATTTGAAGCAACCAATAGATATTCTACGCTCAGGGATGACTGAGTGGGCGAGACAAGATGTTTGAATTACGAAATTATATTTCGTTGTTTAAAAACTTCTCGCTCCGTTATATCTTACCAATGACTTTTTTAAACGTTCAAAGATTTATTAAAATATTTCTTGAATTGTCACGACACATAGTTTTGCGGAATTTTTATTCAATTTGAAAATATTTGGTGAAATCTCTTTCTTTCCATTACATTGATATGTAAAGTAGGCAAATTTACCTGGAAATGAAATACTTATATGCGTAAATGCGCGAAGTAGTTTCTCAGGACGTGGGTGAAGCCACGGGTAACAGCTAGTATTTCACCTTAAATGACTGACTATATAGCAGAATATGAAGTATTAATGTTATTTTTGGTGGAGCAGGTTATAAATGTATTTACTTAAAGAGTTTTTGTATAGACTTCCTTCTAGTGCTAAGTAAATGGTTGCCATTTCAGATTTAAAAATAAATATAACTTTTATATTTTTTGTCATAATCAATTATTTTCTTATATAACGAGCAATGCCATTATTAATTTGTTATAAGTTACATAAACCGCATGTACAACAACGAGTGTTGTTTGTAATCACAATTACTTAAATTTTAAGATTAATGTAATAATTGCAGTTATTATTTAATTGTAATATTAACAGATCATATACTGTATTTGGATGCTTGGTTGTATATCTTTGTTTCGTGTTAATGTATTTTTTCAATTAAATTGATATTTTGAATGTTTTTCGTTTTATTTATCCTGGAGTACAGAACGACAGCAGATCAACGGTAACGAATCTGTCAAATTCTCCAGTCAAAAATTAATCTACCGTCTTTGTGTAAGGTTGAAAATCGACTGCAGAAATTTTGAACAGATAAGTGCTAACTTGATGTGCTGTGGTCTGTAGGTACATACTACAAGTAGATTAAGTCATGATGAATGGCAATCCTAGGCGCGATTCGGCCAGGCGGCTGTTTCTCATATAAGGAGGATCAGCAAGCTGCGCAGTGACATAAATAATATTAAAGTGCACAAAGCATTTTGCGAAAAGACACAGGTGCACTCCCTATTCCGGCACTCCCTATTCCGGCAGACGTCAAATCGTGACCGGAGAGAGATCAGGCGCAGGACCGACATTAACGTGCTGCTCCGATGCACGGTGTATATTAACCAACTTCCAGCTCCGGAGGCTACTTGTGAAAGTTTCGACAAACGCCACACAGTGATGTCGCCATTTCCAGGGAAAATCCACTTAAGAAGAAACTATCTACACCATTCAATCTCCTTACAAAACTCTTTGCTCACTCTTTCTATCCTACCATAAAAAACGGTCAAATCAATGCATCAATCAGTTGCTCAAATTGCACGGCGGCAGGCAGTATATTATATATATATTAAAATGCGCAAATTCCAGTTGGCAGTAAGATGCAATGCATGCAAAGTGTTGTGCAGGTGGTCGCGCTGCGCCGGCGGCGCTGTCAACTACTGTGGTGGCAGAATGTGTGCTAACACTAATGCCACACTTTCTGTCATTCCCTGTAGTATGTGGTGTAATTATTTATGTGAATCCATAAGTATTGTTACTTAGGAGGCTGAGAGAAGTTATGGGGCTAGTTGTATCTAAGCACTCAAGCCGTTTACTAAAAGCTGGTCTAAGACAATAACTCGTATTTTCTCCTTCTGAAAATGTTGCTTTTATCTGTCTATCCGTAGTATGTCAAATATTTATCTAACTATCGTATCCCCTCAGAATAGGTATAGAGTACCAAGAGAATAGTAGGTTATGTTAAACGAGACTTGTACTTAAATTTCTACTTTGACTAGTATGACACATAATTAAGTTGAAACGTAAAAAAAAATTTTTTTAAACCGAATTGTGGGAATTTTTGGATTCTCTCAATCCCTACTTAGTTTTACACCCTTAAGAATCTGGGCTAACCTACGGATTTTACGAGGTTGGAAGATTCTCCAACGTACCTAACACGGAAGTGTAACTGTAATGTTGCCTAGCCGGCTACTGTAAAACCCATTGTATGCCGGAGCGCGGAAATATAACGCGAGACAAATCAATTTTCTACCATGTCCTCAGCAATTACGAGCGGTGAAGTGCCTTAGGTTTATTCCCCACATATGCTCAGGTTTCTTTTCTATAACTCCAGGAAGGCCCAAGTCCAAACTGTGAGGGCTACATAAGCGCTCGCTCACGATAGAAGAAGTCGAGGCTGATAGCGCGGCTCAACAGGCGGCGGAACGAAGCTGCAAGCAGGCATGATGCGGGGCTTGCCCACCGCTGGGAATATGCTGCAAGTTGGTACGGATACTAACTATACGACGACAGTAGTCAACCTACCCGAAGCTGTCACATTTTACCAATCAAACACTTACTGTAGGGCAAGGGTGGTGAATGCTTTGGGTCTGTACTTCTAGGCCCGACTAGGCCCAGACAGTAGATATTAGAAGGAGATGATATTTTGACTTCTATGGATACTTCTTAATTATTTGTAAACGCAATTGCCCCTAACCTGTAATTAATAATATGGTTCACGTTGGCTATGCTGGGGGCTGTGGTTATAGGAGACATGAATGAGAGAACATGCCTTAAGCAATCTTTGAAGGGAATAAAATTCTCTTAATTCTTCACGTACCATGTTATTGTCCAGGGTAAAATATATTATTTTTTTAAACGCAATGTAGATGGCAATTCATGCTCCTTGCCAGTCTTTTTGGATTATTGTACCTATATAGTATTTCGTTTACACTAAGTTATCAACAGAACCATGTTATAGTGCATGATTGTTTGGCTACATGGGTAACATTTTCTCTGGCAGCGTTGGTGGAGAGTTGGCCTCGAGAAGCCCAGCGGTGGGCAGACCAGTGTCGGCCACCGAGGCAATCGAAGAGCAGATGCTTGCCAGGAATCCTCATGTTTAGTATTTATCTTTAATTTTAGAATAGCAGCTAAATTAGTACCTGTAGCATAACTTTTTCCTATTTAAAAAATAAAAACCTTCAATCACTAAGTAGACAGCGAAAAACAAAATTTTCTCTAACCGGTGTAAGTTTCCTGGCATGGTTGGTATCGATTTTGGCTGAGCCCATCTATCTTAGTGTTGAAGTTATTTTTTAAATAGAGGAAAAGTTATGCTTAAGGTAGCTAATTACTCTATTCTAAAATAAAGATAATACTAACATAGATTTCCTGCAAGCATCGTGCTCTTCATTTGCCTCGTGGGCCGACAACTGTCTGCCCAACCGCTGGGCTCTCGAGCCAACTCCTCCACCCGAACGCTGCCAGAGGAAATGTTACCCATGTAGCCAAGGAACATCAGCACTATAATGGTCTTGATAACTTAGTGTATGACGCAAATAGCCTTAAGGGTACAAAATAATCCAAAAAGACTGGCAGGAAGCATGATTGCATTACATGCGTTTAAAAAAAAGTATATATGTTGTACCCTGGAATACATGGTACGGTGAAGAATTAAAGAAAGAATTTTATCCCTCAAAGATGCTTAAGCATGTTCTCGTCATCATGTTCCCTTAAATAACCACAGACAGCAATAGCCTAACGTGAACCATATTATTAACTTACAGGTTTAGGGCAAATCTGGTTTACATAAATATAAGAAGTATCCAAGAAAGTCAAAATAATCTTCCTCTAATATCTACTGTCCGGGGCTTAAGTCGGGGCCTAGAGTACAGAACGCCAGCACATCAACCACCCTTGCCCTACAAGGTTATGTTGGATTGGTAAAATGTGACAGCTTCGGGTAGGTTTGACCTACTGTCGTCTATAGTAGTACCGTACCAAACTTGAGCATATTCCAGCGGTGGGCAAGCCCCGCACAATGCCTGCTGCAGCTTTCGTTCCGCCGCCTGTGAGCCCGCCCGCGCTATATCAGCGCCTGGAACTTCTCTTCCTATCGTGAAGGCGACGCTTATGTACCCTCACAGTGTGGACTTGGGCTTCCTGGAGTTATAGAAACCTGAGCATATGTGGGAAGTAACCTAAGGCACTTCACCGCTCGTATTGTGAGACAGTAGAAAATTGATTGTCTCGCGTATAATTCGCGCTCCGGCATACAATGGTTAAGTACGCTAGGCAACATTACAGTTAGCACTCCGTGTATGTAGTTGGAGAATTCAACGCTCGTAAAATGCAGTAGGGTAGCCCAGATTCTAAGGGTGTAAAACTAGTAGGGAATTGGAATCCAATTCACATTCAAGTTAATTTTTTTTACGTTTCACACTTAATTTGTGTCATACTAATCAATAGAAATTTAAGTAGCCAGTCTGTTTATACATACCTACTATTCTTGGGTCTTCTATACCTACTTCTAGGGAATAGATAGGTAAGATAAAAATTTGGAATACCTACGGATGACAGATAAGAACATTTTCAAGAAAGGAGAAAATAAAGTAGTATTGTTCTGAAGACCACTTTAGATAAACGCTTAGAGTGCTTAGAGGTACAAACTTAGCCTACTTCTTCAGCTCTAAGTTAAAAAGTACTGTAGTGGTTCACATAATAATTACAACCAATACTAAACAGGGACTGCAGAAAGTGTGGGTGCAATTAGTAGTTATGGCACAGCCATTCTGGCACCACAGTAAGTTGACAGCGCCGCCGGCGCCAGCGGCGTGACCCACGTGCACAAACCAGCTGCAAATGCATGTGGCAAGTCTTACTGAGCCAACTGGAATTTGCGCATTTTTTTATATATATATATATAGTATACTCCTGCCGGCCGTAATTTTGACACTGATTGATGATTAGATTTGAAGCGTTTATTGGTAGGTGATAGAAAGTGGAGAAATGAGTTTTTGTAAAGGAGGTTTGAATGGGTAGAATAGATTCTCTTAGTGGATCCCTGGATAATGGCGACATCACTTTGTGGGTTTTCGAGACTTCAGCAAAGTAGCTCGGAGATGGAAGTTGGTGATGTGAAGTTACACCGTGCATCGGGAGAGCACGTTTAATGTCGGTCCTGCGCTGATCTCTCTCCGGTCACGGATTGACGTCTGCCGGAATAGGCATGCCTGGAATAGGGAGTGCACCTGGTGTCTGCGCAAATGTTGTCACTTTTAATAATTATTATGTCTGCGCAGCTGGCTGATCTCATTGATATGAGAACTAGCCGCCGTGGCGGCAATGCTAGGATGCCATCCATCGATGACTAAGTTATTGGAGTATGTACCGTAG
>NWSH02000323.1:16595919-16606341 GCA_002382865.2 Heliothis virescens | reverse complement strand
CAATCCACGCGCCCTCGGCAGGCTTTGGCTCTAGTGGGCCGATGCGGGTTTTGCTAACTCTCTCTAAGGAGCGCGTAGAACAACGTGCGCCGCCGTCACGGGCCTATCGTCTCCTAGAGTCGGAAGGACAACGCTCACAGACCCACGCGTACGGCGCCCGTGGTGTCTACCAGATCCACCGCGACGGCTGGGATGACCGGTGCGAACTCGCAATAGTTCCACGAGTCCTCTGGACCGTCCCTACAGAGGTGACACCCGGATACCACCTCCCTACCAATGCGATGCAGGTATCTCTCGAAGCAACCGTGTCGGTGAGGACCTGCATCATGCGGAAGATAACGGCGCCATAACTTCTCCGGACTATTCCTCAAAGGGGAATTATCGCTACTATTGTGGCGTGCCCTGCATGGGCTTGCAATAGCCGGTCACCATAGATCGCGCGAGGAAGATCGCCCGACAAGATGTGCAACGACATGTCGTAGCAACCCAACGGGCGTCCCCCGGTGCAGTGCCTCCTCGCAATTCATACAGGCGGCGTGAGCACCTTCGCTTTCAAAGCCCACGGTGGCAGCCCGCAAGAGAACCCGCTGCCTCGCGAGAGATCGTTCAGATAGTGCGCGGCTGCAGCCGCAATGAACGTGCCCATACTGGAGCCCCGTAAAGGGCCATGGATCGCATGACTCCCGCGTATAGCCGACGGCAGGAGGCGTTTGGACCCTCCAAGTGTTGGCAATGTACTTCCATCTGCATAGGAGACGGACAACCCGTGTTGGTGGCGCGCGTTTGTTCCACCGCTCCTCAAGAAGTGTCATCAAACCCCAGCGGGGCCCACTAGGGCCAGAGCCTGCCGGGGCTGTGGGATTGTTCGAATTGTTGCCGCGGCCCAAACACACAAAGGGCTCCAGAAGAACACGGTGGGCTTTAGTCAGAAAAATTCTAAAACTCCTCACGCTGTCATTAACAGCGGAAGGTATCATCTGATGATTTACCCATCATAAAAAAAAATAACAAAAAATCCAAAACAGTCATAGAATTTCATACGACAATATTTTTGATATAGGTATATACCTATTAGATTGAGAGCCCAGAACTGCCAGACTTAGCCTTTTTCTAAAGGACCAAATGCGGGGTAACAAGTAGCTCCTTTAGAAAATGAGTTAAGTCTGACGGCTCGGCTCTCGGACCTTATTAACAGTCCGAAACAAACAGTAACATAGTCATACCTATTTAGATGACTTTTCATTGTTCCATGAAAAATAACGAATTTTCTGACTTCTATAACTTGGCTCACATCGATCCTACAGCTTTGGTGCCATTATTATTATTGCTCCAAATAGCTTCTTCTAAACGTACGTAACAATTTTTGTTGGCCGGCACTTTGAAAAAAGCCCAAAAAAAATGATGTCCTTTCTGCGATAGATTTTTCAACCTTATCACAATAGTGGAAGGTTGATGTTCGATTGGTAAAAATTGACAGATACTGTATACGTTGACCTGCTGTCGTCTGTAATTGACAAGTAAAAAAATATGATTTAAATATTTAACAATCAGATAAGTTTATAATTTTTATATTTGATAAGACATGAGTGACAGTATTATAACTGTTTTTCATGAAATCCCATGAAATCTTACGCTACATGTGTAATATACAGTGTTAATTTTAATAATAGCTTAAAATTGTGCATAATGATAACAAAAAAAATTCATTCGACTTCTAGTTTATTGCGTTTTATGAGAACATTTTCCATAGTAACGTTTATTTTATTATAGACTATCAAAAAGTAGAGATATCAACGAACAATGAATTTTTGATTGAAAATTAGGGTACTTTTTTGATATTAAATGAATATCAGGTGAAAAAATAAAGATTTCAATTCCAAAAAATTAGAGTGTGTTTAATACATACAAAGACAAGTTTCACCCAAATTTTTGGGTAAGAAAAAAAACTTTTTTGTGAGATAAAAAAATAAAAAACCAAAAACTTAGTTTTTTGAATTTTCTACAAAAATTATGAGGTATGTGAAAAAAGTTGAAATACAAAAGTTGTAGATCTTTTTATTGCCTACAACTTCGTCATTCAACTTTTTTCTATAGGACTTGTAGTTTCGCCGAAAATCGCGATAAACCGATTTTTACCCTTAAAAGCTCCCCCCCTCCCACTTCCCGACCACGAATGGAGTGGAATTTATTTTTTCTTCCATTTTTATCATATTCTCTTCCTTTTGGAATAGGTTTCATTCTACTATAATTTATTTTTTATTCAAAAATTATCGACCCTGGTCTAATAGGGTAGTAAACATACAAATAATACAAAACCTCTTTAATTATAATTGATGAACTGTTATAAAACCCCGTTAGATAAGGTAACTGTAAAAATATATGATCGCAATTCGTTCCTTTTCATTGACAAACTAGGTAGGTATACAAATCAATTAAACTATGCGTTACTACATAGCGGATTATTCGGGTGAAAATAACAAAATGCGTTGTTTTCTGAAAGAGGTATAGGAAGCCTGGAACTTTTTCCTAAAAATATTTTCATTGTTGTGCTTTCAGTTGTGGACTTTGTGACAGTCGAGGACTTTGTAGAGTCCTTTTTCTTTCTTTTTCTATTTACGGTGTGTTGCCGAAGCGAGTCCGTGTGGTAAACAGTCGACGCGGACGCTGCCTCTGCTAGTCAAAGAAAAATACATGTAAGTATGCAAAGTCTAAATATGCAGTCAGTTATAATTTGGTGACGATTTTTCGAGCTGTATTACTAGGATTTAAAGAAGTAGGTACAGACATCGTCAGGTAAACGTATACCAATCTGTCAAATTTTACCAATCGAACATCTACCTTCCACTATTGTGATAAGGTTGAAAATCTATCGCAGAAAGGTCATTGGGCGAATTGGACCCGCTTTGCGAAAAGTGGCGGACATGAATGAAAATGGTCTTAATTTAAAGGGAATAATAAGACCTTTCATTATATATAAATATTGCATTAAAATTCCATGGAGAAGAATGTACAGGATCGTTTAAAAATATATAATAATCAAATGATTTCAGAGGATTGTATAGGTCAAAACTTTAGTTTGCATTGTTAACCGACTCCTCAAAAGAAGGATGATCTTAATTTTGATGTCCAGGATCCGATGATGAACTGGAAACCCTGAGAAATCGAGGGCAACTCTAGAAAATTGTAGGCACACATGGAGTAAAAACTTGACATGTCACACAATGGCAGTCAAACCTTTCTCTGTGCAAAGATCTCGCCAATGCGAATTAAATGAGCCCAAACACGTAGTAATTGCTACATACCTATGAGGAGTTCTCTTGACTTTCTGTCGTCTCCATCATCAGGTACGATCCAAACTTCTCGGTCATGTAGACTCACTCGATATACGGATATACCGACGAATATTAAGTTTTTACTTGGTGCGTGCCTACAATTTTCGAGAGTTGCCCTCGACTTCTCAGAGTTTCCATCATCAGATCCTGGCCGGATGATAATGAAGATAATCGGTGTGTATTCTCTTAGATAATAAAGAGAGAATTTTTCAAATCGGCCCAATTCTGACAGTGGTAATCCTCATTGATATAGGGATTATAACTGGTGTTTACACTTGATTTTCTCGAGATTCCGGTGCCTCACATTGATGCGACTAACGCCATAGTAAATCAGAGCTTTAGGTCATTATATCGTGCTATGTTTCGTTTGTGTCCGCCGTGGGTATAGTTTCCATACAAAGGTGCCCAGTGACCTTTGACAGATTTTTGCAGAAATCTGATAAATTTGTAACTTGATGAGCTGTTGTCTGTACGATAATCGTAGTGGGAAGGTGATTTTATGACATGTATGTATATGCTATCGGCAATAAGCAACAAACATTACCTACCTGTAGAAGCTGTTCTTGACTGTGATATTTGAATCGTGTCGTGGACAGATTTTTTTGCATTTAGTAAGGACTTATTTGGTATCGACGGTATGGCGTTTTGCGCTGGAGGAATGATCGTCAGTAAAAGGGAATCTTTGGCTGTCGATGTGTTTGCCTGTGTGGAACGTGAGAGGTTCATCTGAAGGACCGTGCCGGCGGAGGCCGGTGTGGCTTGCGACGGGGGTGCTGATACAGGCAGCTTGCTCGTATTCTCCGCGCTCGGTCGTGGTGATGTTATGTTGCTTGTTGTTTGCAATTGGGGAGTAGCTGAAACCACATTTCATCGTAACTTATCATAATTGTTATATGTAATTATTTTATGGTTAGCTCGCCGGTCCTGCGCCTAATCTCTCACCGGTCGTGTCGGATTGCCGTCCCATCTGGTTATGAGAGTAAGGGAATAGGTGTTTCTGTGCAAATGCTTGTGCACTATAATAATAATGTCCTGCGCAGTTGGTTGATCTCCTTATATGAGAACAGCCGCCGTGACCGAAAATCGGCTAGGACGCCATCATGGCTGGCCTATTTTTTGGTTTGTTTTTCTAATCCCGAGACTAAACAATAACGAAAATGGATCAAGTATCAAATTATCTACAAGACCTAATATTAATTTGGGACTCATCAAGTTTCGTCAACAGGTTCTAATGTTAGTATCTAATTTTAACTTTGTTATTCTTATTTTTCTTTTTCGAAATTTTCTTGTATTGGGTAAAAACACTTTTTTTATGATTTTTTTCTTCGAACTTTTTTTCGTCGTCTGTAATAGTTGAAAATTGGTAAAATTGGCCACAATTTTTGACCCACATTCTAAAACAAAAAAAATTGGCAAATGACCCTGTACAACCCCTGTTCCATTTGATCCTTACTACGAGGGACACCCTATGTTTATATGTACATACATAGATTACTTGTTTCCGTCCGTCGCTTACCTGTTGCATAGCTAGGATCACCAATGGAATCATTATTTGCCACTCTTCGAAAATTTCCTAAAAAAAAATTATGTATTTAATAGATGTGAGGCTCGCATAATATATCATATATCATTTAAATAATAATATATCATATTATTATTTAAAATAGCGAATTATTATTTAAAAACAAAAAAATATTTTTGTGCCTGTCAGTACCTACATTTGATTAGTACTTATGTATTGCAGTTTTTTAACATGTCTTTCTTCAAACCTTATTCTGGTAAACAAGCAATATTCCTTAAACTAACTAACTTTAACAAATAATACTGACTAAGGAATATTGCTTGTTTGAATTATATAAATGCTAGCTTCTGCCAGCGGTTTCACCCGCGTCCCGTGAGAACTACTCGGCGAACCCGGATAGGAAGTAGCCTATAGCCTTTCTCGATAAAAGGGCTACCTAACACTGAACGATTTTTTCAAATCGGACCAGTAGTTACTGAAATTAGCGCGTTCAAACAAACAAACTCTTCAGCTTTATAATATTAGTGATATTAGTACCTATAGATGTGTAGCTTTAAAATAATTATGTGTAGGTACCGGAACATTTTGATAGACTTACCAGGCGTTTTTAAAGGAGAATCTGAAAATAGCAATTCAGAAGCAATGTAATGGTATCATTAAGTAGATACTTACCTACATGGAAAGGGTAAGATAAGGGTCAATATGTTTTCAGGTATGTTGCAATAGATAAGATTAGCCATGTCCAATGTCCATACAACGGTAGAATGCTGTTAGTAAAACTTATTTGTTAACCAATGTATCTTGGTCATTGGACTTCTTTTTTAGGGTTCCGTACCCAAAGGGTAAAACGGGACCCTATTACTAAGACTTCGTTGTCTGTCTGTTTGTCTGTCTCCAGGCTGTATCTCATAAACCCTGATAGATAGAAAGCTGAAATTTTCACAAATGTTGTATTTCCGTTGCCGCTACAACAACAAATATAAAAAATTTAANTTCATTTTTAGGGTTCCGTACCCAAAGGATAAAACGGGACCCTATTACTAAGACTTCGTTGTCTGTCTGTTTGTCTGTCTCCAGGCTGTATCTCATAAACCCTGATAGATAGAAAGCTGAAATTTTCACAAATGTTGTATTTCCGTTGCCGCTACAACAACAAATATAAAAAATTTAAAAAAATGGCAAATTGTAGGTAGTAGGTACGTTTATTTTTCATAGATAATGGTACAGAACCCTTCGTGCGTGAGTCCAACTCGCACTTGGCCGGTTTTTTATGATAATGATGTGTTTAGACGGTGGTAGCCTGTCAAGTCAACGACACCGTATCTAGGTCTATTGGGTTACCTGCTTACCAAAATAATAATCCGGCATCATCCGTCGATTGGCTCCTAGAACATTTTTGTATTGCTAAGCATACACAGATTTTAATTCTAAAAAGCTCTATATCACATTTAAACTAGCTTCCGCCAGCGGTTTCACCCGCTTTCCCGTGGGAACTACTACGCGCACCCGGATAAAAAGTAGCCTAAGTGCAGCCTTCCTCGATAAATGGGCTATCTAACACTGAAAGAATTTTACAAATCGGACCAGTAGTTCCTGAGATTAGCGCGTTCAAACAAACAAACAAACTTCAGCTTTATCTATAGGTACTAATATTATAAAGCTGAAGAGTTTGTTTATTTGTTTGTTGGCGCCGAGTAGTTCGCACGGGACGCGGGTGAAACCTCTGGCAGAAGCTAGTAATATTAGTATAGATTAAGTTAATAATAACAAGATATACTTAGGTAAAAATAAGATAAGCTGGCTTACTGTTAGGGAATCTATAGTTCTCANCTAACACTGAAAGAATTTTTCAAATCGGACCAGTAGTTCCTGAGATTAGCGCGTTCAAACAAACAAACAAACTTCAGCTTTATCTATAGGTACTAATATTATAAAGCTGAAGAGTTTGTTTATTTGTTTGTTGGCGCCGAGTAGTTCGCACGGGACGCGGGTGAAACCTCTGGCAGAAGCTAGTAATATTAGTATAGATTAAGTTAATAATAACAAGATATACTTAGGTAAAAATAAGATAAGCTGGCTTACTGTTAGGGAATCTATAGTTCTCATCAGGAAAGTTTCCTTGTCGAGCGAGTTCTGACACCATAGGGAAGCGAGGCATCGGCAGGGGTGGCCAACTCGAGAACATCATCATCTGCACCCCTGGTGGAGTCACGCTGCCCGAGGAAGGCGTAGAAGTAGAAACTGCAGGCGTCGTTGAAGAGTTCTCACTCTCTGTGAGATCAAAATAAATCCAGAGTGCTTTACTTTCCTTTAGAACATCTGCCTAGCCTTTTCCCTATGTTGGGGTCGGCTTCCAGTCTAACCGGATGCAGCTGAGAACCAATGTTTTACACGGAGCGACTGCCTGTCTGAACTCCACAACCCAGTTACCCGGGCAACCCGGGCAACGGGTTGTCAGACTTTCTGGCTCAGACTACCGGTAACTACTGACACGGTCAAATGACAGTCGGGATCCACCAGTTTATTGTGCCTTACGAAACACGGAATAAGTCGTTATGACAAGACGGTCACCCATACGCGGACCGACCGCGTCAAGCTTTGCTTAACTTTATGTTCGATCGATCCGCGCGGCTTTGACTTAGCCACGAGCTCTTCACATTATGCTTAATTACTTTTATCTTTTATTTTCTGCTACCAACTTACCTATGGGTTGGTCGAGCGACCTCAGTTTTTTATGGTTATTGCAGTACCTATAAGGAAAAAAATTGTTTTGCATTCTAAAATCTGAATCAAAAAAAACACAAATATGATGGTACTAACCGGTAACTTCAGTTTCATACATTGCCACAGTTGAATTTGTCTCGTCCAGACCGCAAGTACTGTTCGCCTCTTCAGCAGAACTGCCCTTAGGATCGTGCTTAGAGTTTGACCGCAATACTTGTGAAAAGTCTTGTACAAAAATTATAAAGGTTGAAAATTAAAAAGTAGAAACAAGTGATCATTGGAACATTTGGGTATGTGTTCGCCAGACGAAGTTTAAAATTTTGAATTAGCGACTAATGTGATCTTTATTTTTGTGAAATTTATATGGAATCTCGGAGCGCGCCCGCGTCGGGTTAAAGCGTGTGTTTGTTTATAGATTGAAGAGAAATAACCTAGGTCTTGATAAATAGAATATTAGCTACCTGATTTAAGTAACTCCACCAAAAATAAGGCCTGTTTCAGGATATCGTCGTCATCCTGATCATCAGTCCCTGCGACCACTTCAAACCTCGAACTTGCGATCGCTAAAATTACTACGAACAGTAGCTTCGTATTTAAAATCATTACTTATGTGTTCATGTCTAACTTGTCTCAAAATATTTTTGTAGATCTATTTCAACATTGTATGCAAATAGTATTAAATGCAATAAAATACTGCGTTATGTACCGAGTTAGTACATTTCAATATTGCAAGTGAACGTAGGTAGGTAGGTACTTACATAAAATTCGTTTAAAAATAAATTATCAAACAGTACATAAAAATATTTTATTTTCACTTTTTATTTTACAATCGTTGTTTACATTTATTATTTGCTAATAGTTTTTAATAGATTAATATTTACATTGGTTGTCTTTACTAAAATAAAATAAAGAGAAAAATTAATGTTTGAACCCTAATGGCTCCGAAACTACTGAACCGATTTGAAAAAATCTTTCATTGTTGGTTAGCTAGACTACAGAATACAGACCTAGAATAACATGGTTAAGAGAAAAAGTTCTTACGGGACGCGGGTAAAACAGCTCAGAATCAAGTGTCATAACAATTATATACTTACACTAGAAACTTAAAACCCATAAGTACATACCTAAGTACTTACATCAATTACTAGATTCTGCCCGCGACTTCGTACGCGGATCATGTCGCTAAGCCAGCGACAGCGGGTCGTCAAAATCAAAGATCTGAAACATCTGATGTCGAATTCTAAGAGCCCAACAAAACAACGGGTTGCACGAGACGATTCGAGATGTTTCAGATCTCTCATTTTTGTAAATCAACAGGAAATGCCCGCCAGATTTTTAAATTTATATCTAAGAACTACCGCTGAAAATCCAGACAATAATTAAAACCGCATCCAAATCGACTCAGGTGCCAAAGACAGACAGAGTTCAAACGTTAAACAACGTTCAAAAAAGAAGTTCAAACTGGAATCACACTACTTTTTACGTCGAGGAAAAACAATATTAAGAAAAAAACATTAACACGATTTGTACTGATACTGATAAGGATTTTACAAAAATATCTGTAAAGCCGAAAGAGAGCTATAAATAAGCATCAGAATTCTATCGCTAGTAAGCAAAACAACAAATGGATAGCTTATTGAATTCGACCATTAGTTGATTGATTTAGCATTCAGTTGTTATCTATCTTGTCATTTTATTCATACTTTTTCTAATACATTTCTTATGATATTTGTTTGGTACCTAATCAATGTTTTACACATATCTTTATTAGCCTCAGACGTCATACATTTCTCTTACTAAATCTTTAATGATAATAAATGCAATCAATTAATTTCTGTCACAGACAATATTTTGCGATTCTTCTGTTAGGCGGCCCCTAGATCCACAACAACATAGCGCAATAAATATTGTGCAAAATACGTTAAGCATATGCATAACTCTACACGTTCAAGCACAATAATATTACGCAAATTAATTGATCGTCTAGAAAGCGCTTTATAATGATAAATATTTTTTTTCAGAGTGATCGTCATCATCAATATGCACTTATATGTTGTTGCAATGCCTTTGCCTAGGGCGAGCTTCCTATATTTCTATTTGTTCATTTTGCCAGAAATTACTGACTTCGTTAAACGGTGATTGAAGCTCTGCTACCTCTGCCGACTCTTCTGCGTACTGTTGACGAAGTTAATAATGTCTTAGTTATTTATGTCCTTAGAGTACCTATACAAAGTATGTTTACTCTAAGTTTATGTCTCAAGTCCACTAGTCACTAACGTTGGTCCACAGTGGGCCGCCTGCATTCACTTTTGTGACCCTTGCTACTTATGATGATTATTCTTGGTCAAAATGTCTTTTAATAAAGACATACTTTAAGGTACCTAAGTATAAAGATTTGAAGTCCTTTAGATATGGGATTGGGCCAGGAATAATCATTATAAATCGGGTAATCGATAAATCGCAGAAATAAGCCACTTTTAGGAGAATCTTAGCGCGATGAGACTATTTTTAATAGATCTTCGAAAGCCATTCAATAAACTTTTCTTAGAATGTTAGATTAACAACAGGGTCTCTGTAACAGCGGTAGAGGCAGGTATTTTGATCCCTTCTCTTCTTTCCTCTTAATATAAAAAAAGCAAAGAACGGTACTTACTTTGATCATATGTCGCGACGCAAATCCATTCTTACGAAATGTTACAAGAGTGACGGGCCTTGGTCGTCTTTCGAAGGGCTCGAAGTAATCCTGTTTAATGAAAATATAACTTTCTTATGAAATTGAAGTGCGCAGGACATATTACAGTGCACAAGCATTTGCGCAGACACAGGTGCACTCCCTATTCCCTC
>NWSH02000323.1:16572179-16583154 GCA_002382865.2 Heliothis virescens | reverse complement strand
AGATTTTCCTATTCTTCAGCGATTGATCATCTTCGCAGGACTCTAAAAAAAGATGCACAAACTCATATAATAAAACGGTCAAGCATTACAGAGGGGACAATAAAGCCGTCCGCGGTGTACCTATATAAATTCATGAATGGGCGTAGCAACAGGGCTGCACTGGGGTTTGATTTGGATAGTATTCTGTAGGGGGGTGGGTCAGTCCTGCCTCCCCTCATCCCGAAACTATCAGTACCTACACAACTCCTCCATTTACAACGTAGCCTCCGTGATTGGTTGACCTGAATCATCGAATCATTGCGCTTGTTTCAGCTGAGTCAATGATGAGGGATTCTATCTGGCAATTTGGGTTAGTATCTACCTAAGTGATATGTACAATTTCTAAGTTTGCCTGACTTTGAAATAGATAAGCAATAGGTAAATGATTATTGCTGATTCTTAGGTCCTTTCACGGGTTACAATTTAATAGTTTTTTTGCAATTTATGTACCTAAGTACACATTGTACAAAAAAGGAAGGAAAATATACCTTTCACTGTCAGCTTATCGCAAGAATATGTACATACCTACCTATCTAATATTACTATTTAGTTGAATGATGGTTAGAGCCAAGTGTGCCGACTAAAATACGTGCTAGCTTAGTATGANTTATTGCTGATTCTTAGGTCCTTTCACGGGTTACAATTTAATAGTTTTTTTGCAATTTATGTACCTAAGTACACATTGTACAAAAAAGGAAGGAAAATATACCTTTCACTGTCAGCTTATCGCAAGAATATGTACATACCTACCTATCTAATATTACTATTTAGTTGAATGATGGTTAGAGCCAAGTGTGCCGACTAAAATACGTGCTAGCTTAGTATGATAATACAGTCAAAACCTGATATAACGACATCGAAGGGACCGTATAGTTGCCGACGTTATATCCGATAGTCGTTGTAAGCAATACCAAGTACATAAGAATAGTTTACTAGGAATTCGGACGGGACCATAAAATCTAGCCGTAATAACCGATAAGTAGGTCGTTGTAAACGGTGTCGTTATAAACGGTTTTGACTGTAATTCTAAAAGTACGAAATATATTCTTAATTACCTGTTTCATATTCGGCATCATCTGGTTCCAAAGTTTTACTATCCTTCCCGTGTGGTATTATTTTTGCTGGAGTTTGTTTGCTTACATGAGATAGCTTATTTTTATGCTGCTCTTCCCTTACCAGGTCTATCAGTTCGATGGGACTCAGCAGCAGTTTGTCTTCCTTCCGAAATCTGTGAACTGCATGTGCAAGATAAGCGAGGATTATAAGAATCGAAGCTATTTTATTCATTGTTGTTTATAAACAATGTCACTGTTATCGACGACCTCAGATTAATGAAAAACAACCCACGACAGCAGCCCTGAGCCTATAGATTATAGAAGATCATCTCTGGAGTCACAAAGATATCTTCACTACAAAGAGGATATGAATAATTGATATATCAACCTTTTTGGTAACTAAGAATTTTTGAGTGGGGGTGGTTCGTAGTAATTACAACACGTCATGGTACCTAAGTTTACTTTGTCATCACGGCACCATACATTTTCTTTGGTATTAAGTAGCTCTGTCTCCAAGGAAATTAATTAGCGTAGATTTCACATTATAGTTTTCAATTTTTAGGGTTCCGTAGGACTAGGAACCCTTATAGTTTCGCCATGTCTGTCTGTCCGTCCGTGGATAATCTCAGTCAAAAGCTGAAATTTGGTACCAACATGTATATTAACCACGCCGAAAAAGTTCAAAAATAAAAAAATGTAGAGAAATGTTTTATTAGGGTGCCTAAAAAAAAAATCACGCCCCACTTTAAGTGTAGGGGACACTTAAAGTGGGGCGTGATTTTTTTTTTCATTCCAACCCTGACGTGTGATATATCGTTGGATAGGTATTTTAAAATGAATAGGGTTTACGAAAGTATTTTTTTGATTATAATCAAAAGTATAATATAATATAAGTCGAAAAATAGGCGACCTAACTTTGGAACGGTAAGTTCAGAAAATATGAAAAAAATCTCAAAAGTAGAACTATATATCAAATCAAATCAAAAGTTTTTTATTTCAAATAGGCCTATAAAAGCTCTCTTGAAACGTCAAGCTAGTTGCACGGTTCGAAGAAGTGGGTCTCATGGAGAAGAACCGGCAAGAAACTCCATGGATACTCTTTTAAAAAAACATGTGTTTACAATCGTTTTCTTACATTAAGTACAAGCTATCCCTGAGAAAGTTATACATTGCAAGAGAATCTGGAGCTAAGATATATGAATGAGTTATACAAAACAATATTTAAGCAAGCGTAGTAGGTAATGATGTTTATTTATATGTTTCATTTATTTATTTTGAAACATATTTCTTACATTTTTAAATATTATTATAAAAAAGAAAGAATACAAAAACATTTAAAAATATAAAAAATAGGTAGCCACCGATATCGGGCACAGGTTCCAAGGTACCGGTGGTTAGGGTCCCAGAGACAGAAACCTCCTCACAATGCGAGCCGTATCAAGGAGTACCGCCTTCTGAATCAGTCCCTTGACCCAGCCGCCTAACGAGAGCCTCATGAGGTGTTGGTCGAGGCTCTTGGCTATTAAGCCATTGGCCGTAACTACTATCGGCACAATAACAGCCGTGTCGACATTCCACATGGCAACAACCTCGTGTGCTAAGTCGAGATACTTAATTTGTTTCTCTTTCTCAGCTTTCACGAGGTTCTCGTCATGCGGAACGGCGACATCGACTATCATCGCGCGGCGCACTAATCGATCTATCACCACTATATCAGGCTTATTGGCTACAATAGTCCTGTCAGTGATGATAGATCGATCCCAGTACAACGTGACATGGTCATTTTCGAGAACTGGGTCGGGCGCATACTTGTAGTACGGTACCTCAAGATCCACAAGTTTGTATTGCAAAGCAAGCTGCTGATGTATGATCTTGGCCACTTGGTTATGTCTGTGCAAGTACTCACCGTTAGCCAAACGAGAACAACCGGAAATAATATGCCTGATAGACTCACCCGGATGGTGACATGCCCGACATATGTCAACCGTCCCGTCTTTCATTATATATTTCCGGTAGTTATTCGTAAGGATAACTTCGTCCATAATTGCACAAACAAACCCTTCGGTTTCCCCAAATAGGTCACCGAAGCATAGCCAAGATACGGACGCTTTAAAATCTACATCGGGGCCATGGAGAGCCCCGAAAAAGCGTCCGTGTAGCTGCTTGCTTTGCCATACCTCCTTGCGATCGTTGGTAGTTAGTACCACAGGTTTGCGCCAGTTCTCATTTGCCAGCGATAGCGGGGTGAGTCCTTTGTCCACTGCTGCTACGTCGCGGTGCATCCCCACATCAATTTTAAGGAAATATTCCCTGAGATTGTACACCTCACGGTTGTGGAGTGTCTTAGCATTTAAAAAGCCTCGGCCTCCACATTTCCGTGGGATGTACAATCTCATTACCGACGATCGTGGGTGATGCATCCGCTCTGCAGTCAGCAGTGTCCGGACCTTTCTATCCAGGGTGTCTAACTCAGTTTGAGTCCACTTGAGTATGCCGAAGGAGTACATCAGGACTGGCATGACCCAACCATTAAAGGCGCGGACCTTGTTGCCACCTGATAAGGAACTTTTAAGAACCTTATTCAGGCGGCCAAAGAATCGCTCCCTCAATGTTTGCTTCATGTCAGCCACATTGATGCCTAACCCCTCCGCCATACCTAGGTATTTGTAGGTATCATTTGCGGAGAGTGATCTCAGGTTTATAGAATCTGAGAGCTGAACTCCCTCAGATTCTACGATTCCCCCTCTCTTTACATGCATGACTGCACATTTGTCCACACCAAATTCCATCCTGATGCAACTACTGAATGTTTCAGTGACCTTCAGTAGCTTCATCAGTTGCAATTCAGTAGTGGCAAACAGTTTCAGATCATCCATGTAAAGCAGATGGGATACAACCTGACCCCCTCTCCGCAAAGGATAGCCCAGCCCCGAACCCTCCAGCAATGTGCTTAGAGGGTTCAATGCCAAACAAAACCAAAGTGGACTCAAACTGTCACCCTGGAATATTCCCCTCTCTATCTTGATAGGTTCGACGGTCCCTTCAATTTGTCGACATCCTGGATAGTGAAGGACCGTTCTCCATTGCCCCATACATGACGCAAGAAAGGCGCGTAAAGTTGTATTTATTTTATACAACTCCAGCACCCTCTTGAGCCACGTATGGGGGACCGAGTCGTAGGCCTTCTTATAATCTATCCAACATGTCGACAGATTCTTTCGGGATCGCCGAACCTGTTGGCTGATGACCATGTCAATGAGGAGCAGCTCCTTAGTACCGCGGGACCCCTTCTTACATCCATTTTGAGAGACAGACATTACTGAATATTTTTCGATATGTGTGTTAATTTTGGATCTCAAAATGGATGTAAGAAGTTTATAAACCGTCGGTAAGCAAGTGATCGGTCTATAATTTTTGGGTTCCGCGGTACTACCTGATTTATGGAGCAGGTGGGTAACTCCTGTAGTAAGGAACTGTGGGAGCGACCCGGCTTCTAAAGCTGACTGAAACTGTGATGCCAAACAGGAGTGCGAACTACGCAGCCATTTTAACCAGAAATTGTGCAGTCCGTCCGGTCCTGGTGATTTCCAGTTCTGCATCGGACGGACTGCACAGGCCACATCGGAGGATGTGATATTGATCTCCTCCATTTCTGGTATTTGTTCACACTTCTGTTCAACATCACGTGTCCAGCCACCCTCCTCGTGACAAACGGGCGCCGACCAGAGGTTACGCCAAAATATATTTGTGGCATCATCATCATCGTTTATTTATATTATTATTATTTTTTTATTATTTTAGCTTATATTGTCCCACTGCAGGGCAAAAGCCTCCCTTCCCTCTTTCCACTTATCTCTGTCTTTTGCCACCTGAGGCCAATCCTTTTGATGGGAGTCCAGTTCGTCACGCCATCTCCTTCTGGGCCTGCCGCGATGTCGTTTCCCGCTATCTGGGGTCCATAGAGTGGTCGTTTTTGCCCAAAGCTCATCCGACATGCGGCAGATGTGACCTGCCCAGTTCCATTTAAGCCCAGCAGCTGTACGGCCTACATCTGCAATTTGTGTTTTGGAACGCAGTATGGAGTTCCTAATGCGATCATTAAGTTTAACTCCTAGAATACTGCGCTCCATTGCCCGCTGACAAACTACGAAAAANGATGTGACCTGCCCAGTTCCATTTAAGCCCAGCAGCTGTACGGCCTACATCTGCAATTTGTGTTTTGGAACGCAGTATGGAGTTCCTAATGCGATCATTAAGTTTAACTCCTAGAATACTGCGCTCCATTGCCCGCTGACAAACTCCGAGGGCGGACCTTTGACGTTTTGTGAGTGACCAGGTTTGCGCTCCATAGGTGAGGGTAGGGAGAATGCACATATCCATGAGCTTTCGTTTCAGCGCAAGAGGTAGGGGTCCTTTCAAGAGATCTTTCATCGACCAAAAGCTCTTACATTTATAGAATTCAAGTATCAAGTACTTATAAACTTTCTTGGAGTTTTGAACGTGATACGGATAGCAGTTTTTTTGAAAACCGCAAATTATAACTTTGTTATTCATATATTTGTATGAAAAACAAATTAATTTTTTGCTGTCGAAAAATGTTTGTATTTTGGCTAGTTGTAAGTAATAGATACGTTAATTTTTCATAGATAGAATAGTACATGAGTAACAATTAGTGCGCGAGTCCAACTCGCACTTACATAGAAACATAACTTTCTTAAATGGTCGAAAACACCATGTTTGAGCTAGATTTCAACTTGACCGTCATAGAATGAAATTAAGTGCTTATCAATGGCTTTCATATGACATGGGCTTGATCACTGTTGAATTGTTGAGCCATATAGAAAAATGGGTACGAAATGTCCATGGTCAAAACACCAAGATCGCGCTGGAATTGAACATGGTTGCCCCAGAATGATATTAAGTACCTAAGTACTTTTCAGGGATTTTCGAATGACACAGGTTTCATCACTGTTGAACGTCGCACTTTGTACAATTTCTAAATAATATTTATAACCGTCTAGTGACAATGTTGACGCTGGATTCAGACTCGGCTGCCATACAATGAAATAAAGTGCTCATAAAGGACTTTCATTTGACGGGTCTAATCACTGTTGCACGTTGTACAGTCGGAAAAATTACTTTTTTAAATGATCGAAAACACGATGTTGGCGCCAGATTCGAACTTGGCTGCCCATTGACATTAAGCTAATATAACCACTTTGTAGGGTTCCGTAGCCAACTAGCAAAAATCGAAAACCTTATAAATTGGTCATGTCTGTCTGTTTGTCCGACTGTATGTTACAGCCACAGGCCACTTTACGAAAGTATCAAGACTACACAACTAAAACTTTCGATTTTTTTTTTAATAAAAATATTAGAGGTATTATACATTTTTTTTTTATTTTTGTCCATACATGGAACTGAAACTAATAAAAGTTATTTTCATCAAACCTTTTTAGGGTTCCGTACCCAAAGGGTAAAACGGAACCCTATTACTAAGACTTCGTTGTCTGTCTGTCTGTCTCCAGGCTGTATCTCAGTAACCGTGATAGCTAGAATGCTGAAATTTTCACAAAGGGTGTATTCCGTTGCCGCTATAACTACTAAAAATTAAAAAAAAAATATGGCTGTTGATTTATATAAATTTATTGCAAAATTGTATACTAGTAGCGCCATCTATTAAAAATAATGTGCAACTTAAGTAACTCACACTTGACCATTCCTATTGTACTTTTTTCATAGATAATGGTACGGTACCCTTCGTGCGCGAGTCCAACTCGCACTTGGCCGGCTTTAAACTTTCAGGGTGATTATTTCCGAAAACATAAACATTATCCAAAAATATTTCAGTAAACCCAAATTCAGTAAACAGTTCTCTACTAATGTTTAACGATATACCACACGTTAGGGTTGGGATAAAAAAAAAACCACTTTACTTGTAGGGGGAGTACCCTAATAAAACTTTTATAAAAGCTTTTCCACTTAACGTGTTGGTAGCAGATTTCTGCGTTCTACGGACGGACGGACAGACAGACGTGGCGAAACTATAAGAAAAATGGAATTTACTATAATGGTGGACAAGTGAAGCATAAATAAAAACAACAATATATTTTTAATGTTATTTATTTTAGATATTTCTTTGGTTACACCTTATAATTACATTTACTGAATACCTATTGAAAATAATTCAAACATTGGAACTTAAACCTCTCTTCTAGGTAATTGAAGCATCATAGGTATCTATGACAAACTAAGTGGTGATATTGGATAGGAATACAAAAAGTAAAAAACTAGGGTTTGTCACAATACAACTAGATATTTCTTGGTAATCAAAGGGCACATTCATTTATAATTTATTTCTAATCGGCTTACAATTACACAACGGTACAAGCAGGCGTTTAAAAAAAATCGTGAATCGGAATTATCTAACCAAATGCAGGGGACGACCTAACTACTTAATCATTATTTTGCGTGGATAAATAAATACATAAATAAATTATAATGACAGGGCGTGTTCTAACCTCGAACGTAATGTTATTTCCTCCTATCTGTGTTATCAGCAATTAATTGTATAATTACAACTATACATGGACAATACAACACAACGTTACTCCACGCGACTAATTTCCATTGCAATATTCCTTACTAATCTCTAAGACTCACAAAGAACGCGCCACAAAACGTCTAGATCTATGGCTAACTATTGATTTCATAGTAGGTAAGCATAATTTTGCCTTAGTATTTGCTGGTGCTATTTCAAAGAATTTAAAATATAAAGTCATACATTATTAATTTATAAACCTTATCACAATCGGTTATGTGTCTGACGAATATCACNAACGTTACTCCACGCGACTAATTTCCATTGCAATATTCCTTACTAATCTCTAAGACTCACAAAGAACGCGCCACAAAACGTCTAGATCTATGGCTAACTATTGATTTCATAGTAGGTAAGCATAATTTTGCCTTAGTATTTGCTGGTGCTATTTCAAAGAATTTAAAATAGAAAGTCATACATTATTTATAAACCTTATCACAATCGGTTATGTGTCTGACAAATATCACTTATTTGTAAACCACACGGTACAGGGCCTCTTGATATTTTTATATTTATTGTCTAACCTTCAACATATCAACGGAGTAAGCATTGTTATTCTACTAACAATTTGCTTAACAACTAATTGGAACGTGTCTCAAGCATGTCGTGTGATCTGACCGATTCTAACACACAGCTGATAATACGAACAATACTTAATTAAATATTTGCCCAACACTTATACGAACAGAACACTAACAATCAATATTGTAGGTATCCTTTAAATTACCCATTTGCATTTCCCATAATTTATGTTTGAACTAAAGTATGCATTAGGCCCAGATTTCAGTTGTGTTAATATGTCTGCTAATAAAAGAAGATGAGCGTTATATTTACTATTAAACGCCAAGAATACACTGACGAAATAACATTGGTACTATAGCCACATATACAATATTCAAAACAATGCGCGTTTTCATTGCGTTATATCTTAGTACATTTATTTATATGCTTTAAAAGCACAAAGGATACATTCACTATTATCGTATGTATAATACATAATATTTTGAATTATGATCTACTAATTAACCGTACCTAATATAATTAGTTATTTACATTGGGTATGTTCCCATTTTGTATATTCAGACTTTTGAGTAACGTCTTGTATCTAGGGATAATTATACGTATAGTCTAATCCCAGATTTGGATTGATATACTTAATCTTTAAAAATCGAGAAAGTTGGTAGTAAGCATAAATACATTTACAACATTGAACAATTTCATTAACTTTTATCTAAATCCATAAAAAGTGGCTTGAAGATTGACTTGACTAGTTCCATTTATTGCAGTGGTTGTGATAGAAGTAATGCATATGACAAGAGATCCTTTGAAAATTATTTCTAGTTCAGCTGGCGTTTAGCCTCCGTAGATACATTATCATGAACTGCCCGGGGCCTCGCTATTGCTGTGTGCACATGAATACATTATTTCAGTCTATATTCTATGAAAAGTAATTAAATATATTACATATGGATGATTGAGACTAGGTCCGACTAGAACATCTAAAAGAATTCCTAAATAGAAAGTTTACAGTAATCGTGCCTAAAAGGACTAATTAATTACAAACAAATATGCTATCAGGTCACAATGGTTACTAAAAAGGTAGAGATTGCCTTAATATATTTATAAATTTACTATAATACACTCTTTTTATTATCTTTAAAAAGAATGTCATAAGGATTAATTTACTTACTTCAGTACATTTATAATATGTCATGCATTTTCTTATTATTACTACTATACTTATCTATATGCTTTCTTACTGGCTGTTTCCCGGTGTTTCATCCTTGTTCCGAAACAACTGGACCCGATAATCTATAAGGCGTCAATCTATATGACAATACCCGTAGGAATTAAAATAGAATAGCTATGTAAGCGTCACAAACAAACTTAACTTCGCATTTATCATATTGAGACAGGATTATCTTTATACTTGAGATATTAAGACATAATAAAGTACGCTTACAAACAATGTTATGCCTTGTACAGTCGACAGCAAGTCAGTGTAGCCAAAGTCTGTCATATCTGTCAAATTTTACCAATCGAACATTAACCTTCCTCTATTCTAAGGTTGAAAATCTATCGCAAAAATTCTTGCTGTCGACTGTACAATGAACATACTTAGGCCGGGTTGTTCAATTTAACTTTAACTATAATCTAACCTTAACCGGCCGTCAGATGGCCGCACATTGGTTACACAGCTGTCACGTCAAAAAATTGACCAATGAGCGGCCATTTGACGGCCGGTTAAGGTTAGGTTATAGTTAAAGTTAAATCGAGCAACCCGGCCTTAGTAAAGTATTCATTCAAAAGTGCGACTTACTGCTATAACAAATGAAATAGTTTTTTAATTAGGTATGTATTATGAAGTTTGTTAAGGCCTCCTATTGGATAATAAATTCAAGATCAGTCACAAATATTATTGCATGTCTGAACACAAGGTGAGGTAAAATACAAGTCTAATTGTTGTGTGAAATGTGTTTCAATTTGCTTAATTGGTAAAAAAAATATATTAGGATTGTTTATGGCTGACTGACCTTGAAGTGTCTTACAATATATTAGTTTTAAACTTAAATCAACACTCATTTGGAATGTATCCTATTAAAAACCAAGCTTATTATCATTTTGATGAGAAAATACAATTATGAATTAAATTAACAGAACACCTGACGTCGTCATACAAAGATATACCAAAAAATAAATACATGCAGACTATATTTGAGATATACCTAGCTGAGCACTGAACGATTTTATTAAATTACCAGGAAAATGTCTAAGGCCGGGTTGCTCGATTTAACTTTAACCTAACCACCGGCCGTCAAATGGCCGCCCATTGGTCAAATGTTTGACGTGACAGCTGTGTAACTAATGGGCGGCCATTTGACGGCCGGTTAAGGTTAGGTTATAGTTAAAGTTAAATCGAGCAACCCGGCCTAAGCCACGTTAGTTAGAACTAAATGTTATACAGTAACTTTATAGAAGTATGTTTATAATGTATGTAAGGTATTAAATTAAAAGTAGTATCTACGTTCGAAGTAGTGTTAAGTTCATTATCAATATTATAGTGTTAAAAAGATTTTAGATTCAAACAAGTTTATTTCTAACTAGCCAGCGGTTTCGCCCGCTTCTCGAGGGAACTATTTCCCGTACCCGGATAAAAAGTAGCCTATGTTGCTCCTCAGGGTCTATTTTATCTCTGTACCAAATTTCATCAAAATCAGGCTCACTGGTTTAGGCGTGAAAGCGTAACAAACAGACAGAGTTACTTTCGCATTTATAATAT
>NWSH02000323.1:16536490-16563119 GCA_002382865.2 Heliothis virescens | reverse complement strand
TGATAAGGTTGAAAATCTATTGCAGAAATTTGACAGATTGTGGTAACTTGATGTGGTGTCGTCTGTACATTTTTTGCAAAAAATGCTGCTCGAGTGAAACTTATTGCTGCTCAAAATAACTCTACGATATGCGTTCAACGTTTTGTGAAACATTTTCATATAATGCATTCCCATTAATAAAATACCATAGCTTTTTTGCAATATATATAATATAATATATTAATCTAAAATCGAATAAGCAAAAATATATTTAAGGCTTTTATCTTTAACTAGCTTCTGCCAGCGGTTTCACCCGCGTCCCATCGGAACTACTCCGCGCACCCGGATAAAAAGTAGCCTATAGCCTTCCTCGATAAATGGGCTATCTTACACTGAAAGATTTTTTCAAATCAGACCAGTAGTTNCGAATAAGCAAAAATATATTTAAGGCTTTTATCTTTAACTAGCTTCTGCCAGCGGTTTCACCCGCGTCCCATCGGAACTACTCCGCGCACCCGGATAAAAAGTAGCCTATAGCCTTCCTCGATAAATGGGCTATCTTACACTGAAAGATTTTTTCAAATCAGACCAGTAGTTCAGTTCCTGAGATTAGCACGTTCAAACAAACAAACTCTTCAGCTTTATAACATTAGTAATAAGGAACCATTTCTAAAGAAATTGAACTAAATTATGCTACAATTCTATATTTTATATACAGATTATACTAATTAATGATCTGTACTTTGACTAGTAGGTACATTATGGAAAGCCTGTGTAGCGCACATACTCACATTTATATACAAAACACGGATTAAACTGACTATGTTGACTTAAAACATAATTAAGTTGATCTATTTTGTAACATCTTGTGTATCAGCAAATATTTTTTCCGGGTCACAATGCCATGCCCTTGGTTTGGCATCCCTGACTCGTGTCTTCGGCCTAATGACGAAGTTAAGTCTCGTTCACACAGAAAGTCCGTAGTTACAGGAATCATTACATAGGACAAGTCCATTGATTTAAAATACATGGTACACCTATAACACTGGTTTAACTTCTATAACCACAAAGAAGAAAGTTCGCGTCTTGTTGCCTAGGACCTAGAACACAGTCATCCCGGAGTAAAAATGTAAGTGATAGAATGAACCTGTGGAATTTACAGCTGGGAGAGTACGCTTACTGTACCCACGAGGCGGGTACCCACAGAGGTTCGGACTGCACTCGCCACACGACTTTGAGCAGCTGTGACAAAGCCCCCGACAGTTCCTCATTCACGATCTCATCGTCGAACATGTAGCTGTACAAGAAGTAGAGGCGATTCGACGACCGCACCATATCCGAGAACTCGTACTCCTGAAAACATAACACATTTTACGTAAGTTATGTGCGAATATGCACTAAAAACTGGCGAAATACTGCGTTATAATATTTGAATTCACGTTTATTTCCTAAAATTTTTCAAAAACGGTTTTGGTAGGATTGGCCTTCATAACGGCAGTAATTTATAAATATCCCTATATCTACAACTAGTTACCGCCAGCGATTTCACCCGCGTCCCGTGGGGAGTACTTCGTGCCTTCCTCAATAAATGGGCTATCCAACACTGAAAGAATTTTTCAAATCGGACCAGCAGTACCTGAGATTAGCGCGTTCAACCAACCAAACAAACAAACTCTTCAGCTTTATAATATTAGTATAAGTAGATAGACCACGAAAAAGATATGCGCACACTTTATTCCTAAGTCATTTGCAATCCGCTTGTTGGTAGAACGCTTAAAAGACGCACAGCATTTCACTGTCCGCTGTTAAAGGCCATTGCCGCCAAATACAACAAGACACAGACATGACACATTTCGCAGCAAAACGCAGTAGAAGCAGCATAACAGGCTTATATAATCAGATGATGATTGATTCATTAATATTATTTAATGATTTTGTAACTACTCCTGTGTGAGTGGCACCACAATAAAATATATTTTCTATCATAGTTTTATAATCCAGTTTGTTTTGTATTTACGAAATAAGAGAACTCACCGTAAAGGCTCGAGAAGATTCTTTGTCGAAGGGGGAGCGTGCGTTGGCCGCGGTCCTGGTCTCGATGAGGCGATCCAGTGTGGGCGGCTTGATAAACACGATGTAGGGCCGGAGGCGCGGCGTGCGGAGCATTTTCAACGCCTGCCAGTGTGGGCTCAGCACGCATATGCGACCTTCAAAACAATAACCCTGCCGTTAAGACGTGCTCACTCGCCGGGAGCATTCGCCTATATCTTAACGCCCATTGCACATATAGCGTATCGGCCGTCACATAGTACGCGCGTGAGACAACAGCACATACATCTTCAAAGCAATCCGTACATGAACCGCTGTTGTATACGCGCTGGGTGCTATGGGCTATCGAGATTCGATTCAATGCTCGGAGGACTGAGCATCGCTCATGTATTGCTCGAATCACATACGTAACGATCAATTGCAGGCGGATGCTCCCGGTGACAGATCACCTTTAGCGCTTCGAACAACACACCTTTATTAGATAGTGTGCCAGCTACGCACGTAATTCAATCGTAATATTTCATTCATGAACTCGCGATCAATAACCACTTACCAGAATTTATGATAGACTGTACGCTTTCTTCCGACGTCCCATATAAGTTTCCCTTATATTCGCCGTGCTCAATAAATTTTCCATAAGTTATATCGTGTTCCATTTTTTCACGACTAACAAACATGTAATCTTTGCCATGCTGTTCGCTAGCTTTTGGAGGTCGAGACGTAACTGAAAGCAATAACATTACCATTGAATTACAAATAGTACGTGGGCTATGCTATCGCATACTGAATATCGTATAGGAACTTACATGGTACGGGCGTCGCATATTTTTCGGGGTCGGTGGCTATAAGCCTCCTGCGCAACTCATTCCTGCCCACTCCGGGCGCCCCTACCAACACAATCGGCCTGACCATCCCGGGACGCGGATATAACCGCGCTACCTCTTCGTACGTGGGAATTAATTCGCGGTCAAAATCATCATTCTCTGTAATGTCATATATAACCTTTTTCACTTTAGGTGTAGACTTGCAAGGTAGGAGTGCGGTGGCCGTTGGTGTGGGCGAGCAGGGGGTCTTCGGACCGCAGTCCGAGTTCGAATTGGAGGAGCTGCAAAGAGCCGGCTTGCCTGTGCCGACCATGCAAAATGGGTAAATGATAATGATCGTGAAATGACTGTGAAACGACATAACATGTACAAATGCACAATGAAACGATATGGAAGTTACGGTCTGACGCATTCATTTTGAATTAAATCGCTGATTTGTACCATTCGCATTTGCTAGCTACTGAGCTGCTAAAACATAAAATAGTGAATAGAGTCATTCTATTTCAAAACACGCACCTTCTAAAGTTTGTGGGTCCGTTTGTCTTTCGTGTATGATACGACCTTCCTGAAGTGCTCTCGAAGGTATCAAACCTGCTCTCATTACCCGGTCGCCTTCTCTTCGCGCTTGCCACCTAAACACGCCAAGAAAACAGTAATACTATCGCTTCAAAAGCAGGCATGGTCAGAGGATAAGTACTTGCCAGTATGCGTCATCTTGGGACACAATGTGCAGAACGTCTCCTTTCTTGAAGTCTAGCCCCGCCTCCTTACAGGGTATGTACGGATCTTCTGATGAATTGTAATTAAAGAGTGCTCGTACTCTAACTTTGCTCTCTCGCGAACCTCCTTTACCAAAAGAGGGCACTAATTTGAAGGTAATAGTGCCTTCAGAACTTTGCTGTGAAATAAATAACAACAATTTTAGAAGCACTTCGGTTATCGAATTTGCAGGTTGTTAAGTAACATACCAATATGGACAAGACGTCAGCGGGCGTCTTGTTTTCGACGCTGATACCGTTGACCTCGATAACTTCGTCGCCGGCGTGAATCAACCCAGATCTGTCGGCGGCACCGCCATGCATTACACGAGCTATCACTATTTTGCCGGTCTCTTCATCAGTTTTTATCGTTGCACCCTATTGTACAGAATGTGTCTAAATATAAATAATTCAATGTATACTTCAGTTGAAGAGTGTATCCTGTAAGGTTAGTTTTATTTTTCACGGCAAATATATATGCTGTACAGTTACGTACATGAATGGTTATACAAGTGAGAGTGCATGTACAAATAGCCGTCTCAAGTGGCTTATGCACAGCGCGCCCTAGCAGTCAGTGCGCTACTGCCTTGCTGACTGGCCATATCTTTACCACAACATGGGCTATTCCTATGTAGTTTAAGTCGACAAGAAACAAAAGTAAATTCATTTTGAAAATTTGTGGCAATTTCTCGTTTGAGACCTATCGAATATATAGCTTTGAATAATATCGAACAAGTATAAGAACTAGTAAAGAAACAAAGAATAATAACAAGACACTATGTATGCAAACAATTAGATAAGTATATACTATTGGTCAGGTTGACAATCAAAATAATAAGCAAGATGTATTGTGTGGGGTAGTGTAACGAACAAAACATTTGAAAATGGATTGGTACTGGAGAACACAATACAAATTGCATCGGCATCTAGAGATAGCAGCTAATCATTCTTGAACTTGAAGACGGTGGCGATGAAGAGTAACGAATACAGAAGAACATCAAGACAAATTAAAAATAGGTGAACGCGTATACGCACACTATGTGGAAAGGATTCAAAATAATATCGGAAGCATTCAAATGAGTAGCATAAGTACTTAACATATTGCAATACTTACCACTATTGGCTCTGCACTCTGTGCTCCACCCTTTTAATAGAAAAATAATTTCAATCTATACAAATAAATAAAATTGAAGTGTCTGTCGAAATAAATATTTAAATTTTACTGTTTGCCTGAGATTACTATCCCGAAACCCATATTTTTTGTCTAGCCATCAAATTTTCTTAGCTGTTTTTTTTTCATGTATATGACTGTCTTAGCCAATATGACGGGACAAGAAAAAAAAAGTTAGAGTATTACCTAATTATGTATGGTATTTAAATGGAATAAACATAATAATTTATAATAGACTGTACCTACTTCGCATGAAATGATACATGCATCTGCTTCATACCCTGCCTACACATTAAAATAAACCATTTACTTATGAAATTAGCAAACACTTTCACCTATAATTTGTGTAAAATCTAGTTTAAAATATATCATGTTCATAATCATATTTAGCTGCTATTTCTAAATGAAGTAACTGTTATTAGGCGTTAATTATTTAAATTATGTAATATTCGATGCAGAATCTTACCAAAGGTTCGTCACTTTTAACTAATTNTGTAACTACTCCTGTGTGAGTGGCACCACAATAAAATATATTTTCTATCATAGTTTTATAATCCAGTTTGTTTTGTATTTACGAAATAAGAGAACTCACCGTAAAGGCTCGAGAAGATTCTTTGTCGAAGGGGGAGCGTGCGTTGGCCGCGGTCCTGGTCTCGATGAGGCGATCCAGTGTGGGCGGCTTGATAAACACGATGTAGGGCCGGAGGCGCGGCGTGCGGAGCATTTTCAACGCCTGCCAGTGTGGGCTCAGCACGCATATGCGACCTTCAAAACAATAACCCTGCCGTTAAGACGTGCTCACTCGCCGGGAGCATTCGCCTATATCTTAACGCCCATTGCACATATAGCGTATCGGCCGTCACATAGTACGCGCGTGAGACAACAGCACATACATCTTCAAAGCAATCCGTACATGAACCGCTGTTGTATACGCGCTGGGTGCTATGGGCTATCGAGATTCGATTCAATGCTCGGAGGACTGAGCATCGCTCATGTATTGCTCGAATCACATACGTAACGATCAATTGCAGGCGGATGCTCCCGGTGACAGATCACCTTTAGCGCTTCGAACAACACACCTTTATTAGATAGTGTGCCAGCTACGCACGTAATTCAATCGTAATATTTCATTCATGAACTCGCGATCAATAACCACTTACCAGAATTTATGATAGACTGTACGCTTTCTTCCGACGTCCCATATAAGTTTCCCTTATATTCGCCGTGCTCAATAAATTTTCCATAAGTTATATCGTGTTCCATTTTTTCACGACTAACAAACATGTAATCTTTGCCATGCTGTTCGCTAGCTTTTGGAGGTCGAGACGTAACTGAAAGCAATAACATTACCATTGAATTACAAATAGTACGTGGGCTATGCTATCGCATACTGAATATCGTATAGGAACTTACATGGTACGGGCGTCGCATATTTTTCGGGGTCGGTGGCTATAAGCCTCCTGCGCAACTCATTCCTGCCCACTCCGGGCGCCCCTACCAACACAATCGGCCTGACCATCCCGGGACGCGGATATAACCGCGCTACCTCTTCGTACGTGGGAATTAATTCGCGGTCAAAATCATCATTCTCTGTAATGTCATATATAACCTTTTTCACTTTAGGTGTAGACTTGCAAGGTAGGAGTGCGGTGGCCGTTGGTGTGGGCGAGCAGGGGGTCTTCGGACCGCAGTCCGAGTTCGAATTGGAGGAGCTGCAAAGAGCCGGCTTGCCTGTGCCGACCATGCAAAATGGGTAAATGATAATGATCGTGAAATGACTGTGAAACGACATAACATGTACAAATGCACAATGAAACGATATGGAAGTTACGGTCTGACGCATTCATTTTGAATTAAATCGCTGATTTGTACCATTCGCATTTGCTAGCTACTGAGCTGCTAAAACATAAAATAGTGAATAGAGTCATTCTATTTCAAAACACGCACCTTCTAAAGTTTGTGGGTCCGTTTGTCTTTCGTGTATGATACGACCTTCCTGAAGTGCTCTCGAAGGTATCAAACCTGCTCTCATTACCCGGTCGCCTTCTCTTCGCGCTTGCCACCTAAACACGCCAAGAAAACAGTAATACTATCGCTTCAAAAGCAGGCATGGTCAGAGGATAAGTACTTGCCAGTATGCGTCATCTTGGGACACAATGTGCAGAACGTCTCCTTTCTTGAAGTCTAGCCCCGCCTCCTTACAGGGTATGTACGGATCTTCTGATGAATTGTAATTAAAGAGTGCTCGTACTCTAACTTTGCTCTCTCGCGAACCTCCTTTACCAAAAGAGGGCACTAATTTGAAGGTAATAGTGCCTTCAGAACTTTGCTGTGAAATAAATAACAACAATTTTAGAAGCACTTCGGTTATCGAATTTGCAGGTTGTTAAGTAACATACCAATATGGACAAGACGTCAGCGGGCGTCTTGTTTTCGACGCTGATACCGTTGACCTCGATAACTTCGTCGCCGGCGTGAATCAACCCAGATCTGTCGGCGGCACCGCCATGCATTACACGAGCTATCACTATTTTGCCGGTCTCTTCATCAGTTTTTATCGTTGCACCCTATTGTACAGAATGTGTCTAAATATAAATAATTCAATGTATACTTCAGTTGAAGAGTGTATCCTGTAAGGTTAGTTTTATTTTTCACGGCAAATATATATGCTGTACAGTTACGTACATGAATGGTTATACAAGTGAGAGTGCATGTACAAATAGCCGTCTCAAGTGGCTTATGCACAGCGCGCCCTAGCAGTCAGTGCGCTACTGCCTTGCTGACTGGCCATATCTTTACCACAACATGGGCTATTCCTATGTAGTTTAAGTCGACAAGAAACAAAAGTAAATTCATTTTGAAAATTTGTGGCAATTTCTCGTTTGAGACCTATCGAATATATAGCTTTGAATAATATCGAACAAGTATAAGAACTAGTAAAGAAACAAAGAATAATAACAAGACACTATGTATGCAAACAATTAGATAAGTATATACTATTGGTCAGGTTGACAATCAAAATAATAAGCAAGATGTATTGTGTGGGGTAGTGTAACGAACAAAACATTTGAAAATGGATTGGTACTGGAGAACACAATACAAATTGCATCGGCATCTAGAGATAGCAGCTAATCATTCTTGAACTTGAAGACGGTGGCGATGAAGAGTAACGAATACAGAAGAACATCAAGACAAATTAAAAATAGGTGAACGCGTATACGCACACTATGTGGAAAGGATTCAAAATAATATCGGAAGCATTCAAATGAGTAGCATAAGTACTTAACATATTGCAATACTTACCACTATTGGCTCTGCACTCTGTGCTCCACCCTTTTAATAGAAAAATAATTTCAATCTATACAAATAAATAAAATTGAAGTGTCTGTCGAAATAAATATTTAAATTTTACTGTTTGCCTGAGATTACTATCCCGAAACCCATATTTTTTGTCTAGCCATCAAATTTTCTTAGCTGTTTTTTTTTCATGTATATGACTGTCTTAGCCAATATGACGGGACAAGAAAAAAAAAGTTAGAGTATTACCTAATTATGTATGGTATTTAAATGGAATAAACATAATAATTTATAATAGACTGTACCTACTTCGCATGAAATGATACATGCATCTGCTTCATACCCTGCCTACACATTAAAATAAACCATTTACTTATGAAATTAGCAAACACTTTCACCTATAATTTGTGTAAAATCTAGTTTAAAATATATCATGTTCATAATCATATTTAGCTGCTATTTCTAAATGAAGTAACTGTTATTAGGCGTTAATTATTTAAATTATGTAATATTCGATGCAGAATCTTACCAAAGGTTCGTCACTTTTAACTAATTGAACGATTTTCACTGTTTCCTCTTCATCATCAAGTTCAGGTGGAATATCTGGTAAATGCGGGTAATAATCTTTTTGCGCGACCGCGTCATGTGTGCACAGTATTGCCTGAGAAACGTACAGACCATTTTATGTAGCTGCACAAAAGAATACGTTGATAAAGAACATTCACTTGGAATTGTAACCGATCGTTACCTTACACGCGATCGCCGATTAATTGCAGGCGACTGGCGTTTCTACATACTATTTATTGATCACTCAATTCAATATTAAGGGAAAGTGCTTTTTCAATTCTAATGAGTACTAATATTTCAGCTAGTAAAACGCTACTTACTTGAAAATGTGGTTTCTGCAATAAGCTAAGAAGTTCCCCGTATTCTTTTGATACTGTTACAACTTCGTGGAGTAGCTCAAAAACTTCTAGAGTAACTTGCATAGCATTGGAAAGAATAGGATAGAACTTATCATCTTTGCCTTTGGCTACTATTTTATTGTGTACTTGAACTAGAGCATGGAGCTGTTTAGACTGCAGCAGTTCGCTTAGAAATGCCACATCCTCTCCACCCGACTGTACTTCTTTCAATGATGAGAGCAGGCGAGTGAGTGCTATGAAACAAATATTGCGTTAAGGTATTTGCACTTTATGTCTAAGGTACCTAAGCGTTCACCACAGTTAACGCAAAGACCCATGGCAGCAGTGCCGTAAAACACTTAAGTGATAAGATGCGCACATGCGCATTTACTGAACTGTAGAAAGAAAACAATGTGCTTAAGCTGTTACTGATAAACCACCTCAATAAGTAAAGTGTTGATTGACCCATTACTCTAATTGACCCCAAATATTGAAGGTAATTACCAAAAAGTAGACAATAGATTCCCTGGATGAGCGGTACGATGTGCATTTCTTTTAAAATCATTGTTTTCATACTAATTATACTTACTAATTATCAAAACAATGCACATCGCTACTATTTTGGGACAGCACCCATCGTCATCTGCCTAGGTATTTCTCAACTATATTGGGGTTGGCTCCTAGTCTAAGCAGATGTAGCTCAGTACTAGTGTTTTACATGGAGCGACTGCCTACCTAACCTCCTCGACTCAGTCACTCGGTCAACCTGATACCTGTTTGTCAGACTTTTTGGTATCTGACTACCTGTAACTACTGGCAAAAAATATATTTTTCAAATGACATCTGAGACCCACTAATTTAATGTACTGTTCAAAACACGTAGATAGGTCATGATGAGATGGTGTCCTGTGCGGCTGTTACTTAGTCATAGCCACTTTGCAACATAACTTCATGTATAAGCAAATATATGTGTGAGAGAGAACATATCACAAGAGAGAGCATAATAGCATATTCGCTGTGTCACTTGCACCTGCCTTGAGTCTTTGGGTTAACTATAAATAGAACAAAAATGTGAAAAAGAGACAAAATAAAGAGCATAACAATTTAGTATATTGATTTAACAGTTTAGAAGTAAGTATGAATCATATTTTAGCATCAGGCTAGATAATTCATGGCACCATTCAACTGTTAAGTATAAGAATAACTACAGAGAATGGTATCATTTAAGAATAGAGACGTTTTATTGGACCCAAATCCATGCGGTTATATTATTTAATGCACACAGCCACAGCCCAGGGAATACAGGTACAGCTGTATAAGAATAGTTTGGGTAAAAATAGAGCCAGTCAACAAGGTGTACACTGATTAAATATGCACACAATATAAATGTTATATATTTTTCTTTTTGTGTAAAACTTTGTCTGTGTCAAATGTCGAAATTAATCTGAAATCACAGCACCATCAAGCTGAACCATGATCAAACATGGCTGAACAAGTGAAATCCTTACCAAGAGATTACCATTCCTAAACATCGGCAACACAAATATTTAGTTAATACACAAGTCCTAATACAAATATCCTCTTGCTGACATAGAACTATGCTTTTTATCTTACATGGAATTGCCTGGAGATGGATTGTCTTTTGTGCTTAGAGTTGTTAAGCCTTTAACTACGAATTTCTTTTAAGAGAAGGGCCGATAACAAATAATTGATTTGCCAGGTTGAGTAACTTGTTCAGATACATCGATTGACTTGTTGGTTGGTGTTTAGTACCAAAAGACAATGCATAGAAAGATCCGTACCTTCCAACAGAATTGGAACTAGTATCTTCGGAAACGCCTCATTCAATAAATCATTTTAGTCATGGATCTATAGGTTTCATCGAGATCCAGAATAGTATTTTGAAAAGCTTTGTTAATAATCTGTTAGAAGGGTCAATGTAGAATTTTGTATGTAACATTCTATCCAAAAAGAAAGTGATCAAACAGTTTCTTCACCATCTTTGAGACCAAAGACCTTATTGACCATAACCAGCTAGAATGGTGTGGATCGCAGCAACAATATAAAGTAACACTATAATTTACTCATTAGTTCAATATTTACACATACCTAAGCCATTTTATCAGTTTTTTAAAGGGAGAATGTGTATGACTGTATTATTAATTTCGAAAAATATCATAATAAAGAGAGTTTGGCTTACCTGGGTCCCAATGTTCAGTTGATGAGTCCATAATCACAAAGTGCCACTATTATTAGAATATCGACCTTGGAAAATACAGACATTCAACTATTGATTGATACTATACGTGCCCTATATTAGAAAGCTACTATCTGCAGGCTAAATTACAACTAATAAGGACATATAACCGCGCCCTATGAATCTGAAAGTCTATGGGCATTGGCTTTTTATAGGTACACTAGGAAATGGTTTCTCGTTTAGACATGTCAAATTATTTTACTATTACACACTGAATAAATCACTATTGCTAAAGGTATGTTCATCAAAGGGTTGGGAATTTTATTCGTGATTTTTTGAGATGCTGGGAATACAATGGTTTCTATTTGTATTATTTTAACACAGTTTTTTTATTCAACTAACACATTGAAAACTCGTTTAATTAGAGCACAAAAGTTATGAAATATTAGTATGTAGAGCAGCTGCCAGCCAGTTTAACTCAAAAAGATATAACTATGCTACATTACCCTACACACATCGACGGGCGCTTAAGTTTTTCTGCGAATAATGAGATGAGAAACGTCAAATGAACGAAAATCAATACATGATACAACAGAAACATGCGTTCATAATTTGATGACTTCGGATGGTATTGAAGTATGTATTGAGTTTCATATTTTAATACTTTGTGGATATTTAGCTCTTTCACATACAATATAAAATAAGTGTTCGCAAAGGATAATTTTAACTACTTTTAATTATTAAATATTATTTTTGAGTACAGACCTAGAAGCATGTTGAGAACTATGGAGAAAATGGTTAGGAATAGGCATGAGACCGATATATCAAAACGAATCTGAAATCTGATTGCTGACAGAAATCGTATCGTATCGATATTCCAATATGAGAAAACTGATTTTAGAAAACTTAAAAAATTGGTTATACGATAACGCAAACAAACAATCTAATCTGAAGCCAACCGTTTTCGATAGTTTTCATATTCATTCCTTCTCTATCACTCTACCAAACGAATACTTAGTTGGAATGAGAGAGAGCGAATTTCATCTCTCTCTCTTTCTATCATACGAGGTCCGTTGAAAGAACAAAAGAGATAAAGCGAATTGCAAAAACAAGCATACTATAACCAGAAACTACGCTCCGATATCCGCTAGTGAAATCGATTTCTAAAAACGGTTTGTGAAATCGTTTTCAAAATCTGAAATCGGATTTGTATCGGTTTGCGAAAAAATCCAAAAACGCCCATGCCTAGTTAGGAACATTTCCAAATCTATTATTCTTACTTTTCTTTATTAGTGGGGAGTTTAAAGAAAATACTTGATAAAATATAGGTGAGTTTAAAATATAATCATTATGCCCTGGCTGGGACTTAACAAATACATGGTCAACACGTTTGCGAAACTGATTTTAAAGAGGTATAGTCGATAAACACCTATTTTCTTTTTTTGTTCGGCATCCAGTGGAACCACCGGCACTCCAAAATTCTTGGTACAGGCCGTCGATAATTTTTTATTTTTTTAACAACTCTTCCAAAGCTTTTATAAAAAAAAATCATCCAAATGTGTTTTATACTTAACTTATTTAAAAAAATGTTAACCTTATGTATTGATTATCAATAATATTGACACTGAAACTGACACGAAACCGCTCTATACTGAGGTCGGAGGTTTCAACGATAAAACTGTTTACTGACTAATGGTTGACGATCAGACGATCAACATTAATTAACTCATCTTTACAAGAGAAAGCCCAAAAAATCGAAAAACATTTCATATTTTGTATGTTTTGCTTGAATTATTAATTTTGCTATGGCTGAATAATATTTACTTCGGCTACGCTTTTTCAAAGATGGCAACTTTAAAAAGTTCATAGATTGTTTTCAATCAATTCATTCCTGGTTGGGGGGTTGTCGCAGGAACCTATTCCAATGTGATTCCTAAATATCTCATGGAAATCCGTCTAGTTCCACCAAATAGAATTGGTCAAGTTGGAATCTAGTAAAGGTGAGTCTATCAATTCTATATTTCATTGCAAGCTATTTGTCGCCGGAGATAATGGCGCTAGTGTGAGGTATCTCCATGAAGTTTCAATCTATGTACAGATTGATGTAATATGTGTTTGCATGCCGACTGTACCGTACTGTGTGTGTAATGTAAAGAAATCGATTGACCTTTAGTGAAACGCCGATTGTTTACTTAAAACACCGTTTTTCTATTGTTATCATGCGTTAATAGAGAAAAACTTGTCTACGTGTCTACAAAGTAAGTATCAAGAAATAAAGATTGACGGTATGCGTGCGATTTATTTGAGTACTTTTGCTATGATAATGAAAATGTATGTTGTGTGAACGGGTTTACAACATTGGAAATTGCAAGCGATAATAGCGTCATCACTAAAATTAGGTACATTATAACTACAATTTGCTATTTTCTTAAGATGAGCCTTTTTCATTTTATAATTTTTCAGTCTACCTCCATAAATTTTTCGATGTGTAAGAAATTTTGTAATGCTTTTAAATGAAAATCTGTATATATTACTGATGAAAAGCATCAAATAAGATGAATATTTTGTAAATGCAAAACATATTTTTTAAGTCTTTAAAAGTAATTAAGTATAAAACATGAAACAAAAACCAAGGATTTTTTTTTTCATTAGCGGGTATTACGAAAACTGTTAAAAGGTGTTGTAGTGTGTATATTTTTGGTGTTGTGCCACGGTAAAGGAGGGTTGCCTTGTAAGTATAACAATAATCAAATTGTGAGCAGCCGACAAGAGCCTTCAATTAGTCAAATTGATGATTTGACGGCTAGTTGTGATATGGTTATAGTTGCATGTGCAAGTCAGCCTAAGCCGCAGATCTGTGGATGCAACTTGTACAATTTAGGGAGTATTAAAGACACCCTTGATCTTTTACTCCTATCTATTATTACTTTTACAAACATTTTTTTTTAAATCCGCCATAATTGTGTGTCTCACCAAACCGTTTACACGGTTTGTCTGCGGGATCGGAACATACTTTTGTGATATTAACATTTAACAATATGTGTATATATATATAGCATCTAATGAAAGTTAGCAGTGCAAACATGACATTCTGGCAGGCATTTACCCATGAACTTCCAAATTGGTTACTTTGAAACATTTTATAGAACGATTCTATAGAACGATGATCACTAAGAGACATGGATTTCATTATCTATACTAATATTATAAAGCTGAAGAGTTTGTTTGTTTGAATGCGCTAATCTCAGGAACTACTGGTCTGATTTGAAAAATTCTTTGTGTTAGATAGTCCATTAATCGAGGAAGGCTATACGCTTTTTATCTGGGTGCACGCAGTAGTTCCCACGGGAAAGTGGGTGAAACCGCCGGTGGAAGCTAGTTTCTTATAAAGACTTGTTTTCAAATAAAATATATATATTATGATAGGTATTTTAGCTATGTTTGCTATCCTTGTACAGTTATTTTAATGCAATCCATATCAGTATAGGAAAGACATCAAAGCAGGCATGTATTATATGTTTATAGATAGTCATTGTTCTACAAGAGATGTTTTTATTTCTTCTTTTGGGTGATGTAATGAGACAGATAGTCAGATGCCCAAAGAGTGAGGATGTAAACCACAAACACTTGTTTGTCATTATAGATTTTTGTTTAAAATTGCCAATATATATGCAGGAAAAACAATTAATACAAAAATTAACAAATATGAAAATAAAGTGGGTAGTCGCAAATTACACTTTTATCTTCTAAAATATCTCAAAAATCAGGAATTCATAATCTGATTGTTTTAAAGGGTATTTTTTAAAGAGTAGGAAAAGATTATTTCATTTGTAATATTATGTTATTTATTTGCTAGCCGTTTTCCCGCGGTTTCACTCACGAATAATGTAGCTTTCTACTAGTGAAACAATTTTTTTGATTGTTTTATTTCTTCCAGAGATTACCTCCCTACAAACAAACTTACGTATTTACAAACAATTTTACCTCTTTATAATATTAATATAAATGTTGTTCTTTTGTTTAAGTATTCACTTCCAGTTATTATGTTTGTTAATTAATTCTTTTTCGCCCATGATTGAGCAGCACTTTAGGCGAATTTAACTATTTTTGTTTTTGACACTTTAAATAAAATATGAGAGATGAGTGGAACAGGTGTATGTAAAAATGGTATATGACGTCATAACCATAACTCATAAGGTGTCACTTGGAAAAATAAACTGGGTTCAGCTCATGTATGTAAAATGTTCTGACCTACTCACCTACCGTACCTACTATGGTCGCGACTAACTATTGGTAGCTGCATTCATTAAAAATACGTGACTTGTGTACTATAAGGTGAATTGAATACTAAACCTTAATTATAAGGAAATCAATAGTAATATTCTGTCTAGAGATCATTGGTGACCAACATTGCCGTTAAATGTTTATTCAGTAAAATCAAAATAAATTGTGAACTCTCGATATGCTATAGCAAACAGACGAAATGAACACCGGAAGAGAGTAAGTCACTAGGTACAGACGACAGCAGGTCAACGTAAACGAATCTGTCAAATTTTATCAATCAAATATTAACCTACCGCCATTGTGATAAGGTTGAAAATCTATTGCAGAAATTTGACAGATTGTGGTAACTTGATGTGCTGTCGTCTGTACATAGTGTAAAACAAAGTCGCTTACTCTTTCCCTATATCCCTATGTACGCTTTTAAATCTTTACAAGTACCTACGCCACGGATTTTGATGCGTTTTTTTTTAATATACATATATGTAGAGTGACTGAAGAGGAAACTTTATAATGTATTATAATTAACATCAATTTAATATTGTTTAGTATGTATTTTTCTTTATTGTGTTTGATAATATGGACTTATGGTTTGAAATAAATGTATATTATTAGTAGCTTCTGCCAGCGGTTGCACCCGCCTCCTGTGGGAACTACTTGGCGAACCCGGATAAAAAGCCTTCCTCAATAAATGGGCTATCTAACACTGAAAGAATTTTCAAATCGGACCCATAGTTCCTGAGATTAGCGCGTTCAAACAAACAAACTCTTCAGCTTTATAATATTAGTATAGATAAGATTTGTGTCTTATCCAAACCACGTGACTATAATATCCCTTTCAGAACGGAAAAAAAATTTTTTGATCTCTCCATATCTTATACATTATTTAGTTTATATATGGCTTGGGAGGTCAGGTAAAAATATTTAAAAAAATCGCTCCCCTCTATTTTACTCTCCAGCCCCCCCGTACGTACGTGCGGTCTGGTATACAAGTGTGATAGCGCACGATCGTGCATAATCACATTGTGTAGGAAATAAAACACTTATTTCTTCAAAATATTGTTCATTTTTATTATTTTTTACTTATCATAGTGACAATATTTTAAATCAACATTATTTTTATTTATACCTAATGACTAATCAGTCCTATAGAAAAACTATATCCCACCCAAAACAAAAATGTGAAAGGCCGCCAAGTTCGACAATATGGGAATGCTACACCTATAAAAGAAGTGAGATCTGAATAAGTACCAAGTTCCATACACATACCTGAGTTAAAAATAGTTACAGGAATACTTACAGGAACGCAAACCTGTTTTTCCAGCAGTTTCCTGATAACATTTTTATTTTTTTTCTGTTCTTTTTAATGATGTTACTTGGCAAGTTTTCACACACCTTGTTATAAACCTACTAAACGCAATGAGTCAAGTATATAATTTTCTTTTAATAGGGCAAGTTTTAATAGAAAATTATGTACTTGACTCATTGCGTTTAGTAGGTTTATAACAAGGTGTGTGAAAACTTGTCAAGGAACATCATTAAAAGTACAGAAAAAAAATAAAACATGTTATCAGGAAACTGCTGAAAAAACAGGTTTGCGTTCCTGTAAGTATTAGAATTTAAGGTATTTAATATGATATTTACTCAGAATCTACTTTCCAAACTGCGGAAAATCAAGTGTGCATTCCTGTAACTACTTTTAACTAAGGTATGTGTATGGAACTTGGTACTTATTCAGATCTCACTTCTTTTATAGGTGAAGCATTCCCAAATTATCGAACTTGGCAGCCTTTCACATTTTTGTTTNGGTGTCACCACTGCGTGGTCGGTCCTGAGGACATGGTGGAGCACACTGTCGAGGTGTGTCCTGCCTGGGATGGGCACCGCCGTGTCCTCGTAGCGGCAGTTGGCGGCGGCGACCTCTCGCGCCCAGCCCTGGTTCAAGCCACGATACGGTGCGAGAGGGAATGGGATGCCGTCGCCTCCTTCTGCGAAGCAGTTATGCTAGAGAAGGAGGCGGCGGAGCGGCTGCGAGTCCATACCGGCCATCCCGGCCGTTGCCGTGGACCTGGTAGACACCACAGGCGTCGGGTGTCGAGAGACGACTCGCGGCCACCGTAGGCGTGGGTCTGTGGGTGGTGACTTTCGGGTGGCTCATCTTCCTTCCGTCTCCTGAGAGACGACAGGCCCGTGTTGGCGGCGCGCGTTGTTCCACGCGCTCCTCAGAGAGTGTCAGCAAACCCCTGCGGGGCCCCCTAGGGCCAGAGCCCGTCGGGGCTGCGGGTTGTTCGAAAGAGTCACCGCGGCCCTGGCACACAAAGGGCTTCCGAAGGAACACGGTGGGTTTTAGTCAGTAACAGTCTGACACTCCCTCCCGCTGTCACCCACAGCGGGAGGGGTCGTACTGATGATTTCCCATCGAAAAAAAAATTAAAAAATTAAAAATAGATCCTTCCTGTAAACAAGAGAAAAATAATCATTTACATGGACTTGGGTTATTCTCATTTTGATCCACGAAGTATTCCCAAAGTCACCCACGACAAAAATATTAAATTAAAATAAGAATTAAATCGTTTCCCAATTTGCCCCACGACCTTAAAATTGAAAAAGAATTTCGTATTTTCGAAAACAAATAATACAATGGGTTAGTTCTCAAATTGCTCCACACATTTTCGTCAAAGCATTTTAAAAATAAATATATTTGGACAGCATTTTGTCAGTACAGTCAGCAGGAAAATCAGTTTTAAATCATGTGCGTTAGGAATAATAAATCAAACAGTGCAGTGATTTTCAATTACTTGTTATATTATCGTAATCAAAATATAATCAATTATAAACATAAAAAATTAACACTTTTTTATTAAAAATAGATAATACAAAAATCTGTCTTTTCTAATTACATATTCTGTCGATATGCTGAAGAAAAACAGTTTGTGCATAACTAAGTGATAACATTTAAGCAATCATCTCCGTAGACTTCTGCCATCCTGGTACTTGTCGTAACAAATAATGATCCAATTTCAACCCTTTATATTTATTTGTGACCATTATTTCGCTAAGGTAAGTCGCCTTATACATCTACTTCCAATTCAGTTATGATTCCCTAGTACTTATAGTTGAATGTCCATCGATATTTAATACGAAACCTTTATGCTGATCTTAATGTTTCATCGTATATGCGTTTAAAAGAATAAACCACTTATCCTTATTCAGTTGTCACGATGCATAACATTTTTATACCGACTGTACCTCAGCAAGATGTTATGGAAGAAAATCGATCAGTGCCCGATAAGATTCGATTGTAAAATGACGCAATCATGTGAAATAATTTGAACATTTGCTCTATCATTACTCCGGTAAGCAATGACTTGTTTACTTAAGATTGTCTACTGAATTGTATCAGGGTTTTTGTGGAAGATACGATTACCTGTATGCGTATTGTGTGCATCTGGACGCATTTTTTTATGTATGTATAGTTTGTTCTGTTATGTTTACTTCGCTCGGCTTTCTCAATTATCTTGTGATTCGTTTCCAGTCTAACCAGAATCACCTGGAAAGAGTGTTTTTACATTGAACGACGCGCTTTTGGACTCCACATCCAGTTACACTCGGCATGCAAACCCGATACCATTGTGTAATGACCGGTGTGTAGACGCGTTTGTGGTATCTTCTGACTACCTCGTAACGCACTCGCCATAGATGGTCAAGATGTAGCGACAGCCGGGTACCGCACCAGTTTATCGTCGGCCTTTCGAAACACGGAAGAACCACTTCATTTATGACAGGAATACTATTATTATGATAAGAACTTTCCACGTATGTAATAGTAAAGAATAAGTCGTCAAAAATAACTTCATCTTGCGCGTTGTAAATTTCCTGTTATTAGTAATTCTTTGCTGATAAGATCATCTTAAGATGATTAGGTTCATGGCGGAAAGAGTCAAGAGGAAAAGTATTTGTTTATTGTTTAGTTATGAGTTAAAGGGACGGGTGGTTTTTCAAAAGTCTGAAATACCCACCCGTGGAAGAGTCATCTGAATATCCTCTAAAAAGGCAATGTGAGGGAACTAACTTAAGTTTAGTATAGTATATGCATATATTATTTTTTATTGATTAAGATAATAGTTTACTTTCTAGATTCTTTGGCTTATAAAAGATAAAATTACAGTGTTGTTTTTTTATCTATCGAGTGTATTTTGGTATTTCTGTCTAATATTGTCAAAATATTTCTTACATTCGATTATCGGACAATACCGGAGCGAAGGAATAATCACGCTTACAAAAGGAAACTCGAAACATATAGTTGTTCTCATTAGGTATTTCTTTTTTAGGGTTCCGCTACAAAGGGTAAAACGGGACCCTATTACTAGACTTTCGTTGTCTGTCCTGTCTGTCCTGTCTCACGCTGTAATTTCACTAACGTGACAGCTAGAGCTGAAATGTTCAGGAAATAATGTATTTCGTGGCCGCTGTAAACAACAATACTAAAAATAAAAAATAAGAGGGATGGGTAACGGAAACCCTTCATGCGCGGAGTCCCCAACTCGCATTTTTTGTAATCAATGAATTTACTTCGCTTTTACTAAATTTTTGATATATCTTTTTATTCAAATAAATCTTCAATTACGTTTGTAGTATTCGTTCGCAACATTAATATTTATTTCAAGATCGAATATCGACGAACTATTTGGCTCGGCAATTCAACAAATGACGAAAAACTTGAAACTCTGATTCATAAGTAGACAACATTAAGTAACAATAGTCAGTTGGATACACGGGGCATCAACCTATAATGACATGCAAATTGTTCAACTACTTTACACAATAACATAATTTGATATGATTGAGGTCCTTTTTAACAAACTCTAATCAGTACTGATCGCATAATTTAACGTATATATAAAATAGCTTCGACATATTGCAAAACTATCTATCTACTACTCGAACTCAAACCGTAACTTGACAGTATGTTTGCCCAACAAAGTGGTGCTTGTGAGGCGGACAGCTCAGGTATTGGCGAGGATTGCTGTTGGTGGAGTTCGCAGCAAGGAGTCATCAGTCGCCCTCGTCGGCAGAACCGAAACCAGACATGAAGAAGTCGCAGAGATGCGAAATATATGGAGCCAAACCCTCGTCATTAAAGCTGATGTTCTCTAAAGATGGAACAGGCGAAAACGCGTCATTCAACAAGACGGTAGAATAAATTCGGGAAACTCGATGTGCTCGTCAATAACGTGGTATTCTACGTTATGCACCTGTAACAGATCCCTAACTAATTGGCGAATTATGAAGAAGTTATGAAACAACGAATTTGCGTCCAGTGATCCATTGAGCAGGCCTTGCAATCCTCACCTGAATCCGCTTCTAAAGGAAAACATCGTCAACGTGTCCAGTGTGTTTGGCGACCTGGAACAAGTCACAGGGATATACTACTGCATGTCTAAAGCTGGCCATGGACTCATTTTACCGCGAATTGCTGCTACGGAACTGGCTCTCATGGTGGTGAGAGTAAATTCTATCAACCCTGGAACCAGTCGCAACAGAGATTTACGATCGCTGGCATGCTAACGATTTGAAGCTGGACAATATATGAAGGAACAGAACTGCGTTGGGAGAATTTGCTGATGCTGATGAGATTAATTGAAGTGATCTTGTTCCTGCCAGGTCTCCAGTGTTTACGGTTCCTGTTATCTTATTGTAGTGGGATGCGCCTTAAGTAAGCAAATGTTTTTGAATTAACTGCCTTTTTGATTGATTCAATTAATGAAGTGTAATTTTAATTATTGCAATAAAAAAGCTACTGAAATATACTATAATACTTTTTTACTATACCTCTTTGATGTATTTTTTAATGAAAATCGAGTCGAAATTATTTTTGACTTGACAATTTTTTTATCTGTTTTAAACTACTACATGCTTTTGAATCCGTATTTCTCTATCTTGAATCGTAAAGTACAGACGACAGTAGGCTAACTTCTTTAATAAGACCAGGTGTCTCAACATTAGCTTCTAGAGTTTCATTGTAAGTTGCATTGTGATTTATATTGTTTTTTTTTCTCTTACAACTGACATTTTACTATTATTTTTATGTATATTTTTTTGTTATATTGCCATTGACAAATATAGCTCATCGTTGTAGTGTTATCACGACACGATGGCTGTAACGCACATCTTCGTAACAGGTGGTCTTCTAGCGACTGTGAATCTATTAGTGTTAACATGCTTTTCCTTGTTGTGTAGCAGCAAGTCGTCCATGCTCCTTAGAGCGGTATTGCTTGCGGTAGCGTCGTGGTCGGGTTGCCTTCCTGCCTGCAAATTAATGTTGCAGGAGGGCGATGGCTGATCCTCGCGTTATGCTTGTGAACGGGTGCTGCCTTTGTGGTAGCAGGTCGTCTCGCTGACTACATATTTTTCACCGTAGTTAATATATTTTTTGTTTTTAAAACTTGTTAATATGAACTGCGGTCCTAAGTAGCCGTTTTCTCATCTGTTGATAGATTGTAGATTTTTCTGACTACAATAAACCGTGCACATGTAGATGGGCAACAGCGCTATGCCTTTTCATCGAAGTGGAGGAATAGAGTTCTTTTCGACACTTTGTAGACGCTTTAGTTATCAACTAATAGGTCTAAGGTATAAGAAATGTATTATGCTGAACCAATGGCTCCAAATACTTAATATTTTATACCAACATGTATTAATTCTTTTTGTACACGTGTATTATTTTGTATAGAATTGGTTTTCAAACCATACAGGCAGAATGTGTTACTGGGGAGTTTTGGTTCACCATTTCATCTTCCAGCCAAAACACAAAGAAGTGGTGATGGGCGGGCGTTTTTCTGGGGCTGTCTTTTGTAAACTTGACTTCAAAAAGTGCTGATTTTCAGCCAATTTTGAATAAATTGTTTTTAATCAATTAAATAATTGTTTGTAAGCAACTCAGCATGGTATACTTAAAATTTAGTGGTCACATAAATACACTGAAGCAAAAATACTAACTTCGTAATTTATAAATACGTAACCTACACGTTTTATGCGAATGATATCAACTCGTTTTATGTGACCAGCTAAGATTTTTTTAAGTATACGGCATGGCTGAGTTGCTTACAAACAATTATTTAATGGATAAAAACGGCAATTTTATTCAAATTAGGCTGAAAATCAGCACTTTTGAAGTCAAGTATAACCAACAGACAGCCCCAAAAAACGACCGCCCATCACACTTCTTATGTGTTTTGGCTGGGAAGATGAAATGGTGGAACAAACTCCCAGTGATCTGCGTGTACTGGTTTTGAAGAACCAATTCTATCAAATTAATACACGTGGTACAAAAATAATACATGTGGTATAAAAATATTAGTATTTGACCATTTTGGTTAGCATAAATATTCTTACCTATACTATTAGTGATAACTAAAGCGTCTACAAAAGTGTAAAGAATTCTATTGCCTCCATTCGCATGAAACAGGCATAGCGCGTGCTCCATACACTACATTAGGCAACGGCATTGTCAAATTGTAGTCAGATAATCTACAATATCAACAATGAAAACGGCTAACTAGGACCGCAGTGTCCAATATTTTGTTAAAACAAAAATATATTAACTACGGGTGAAAATATGTAGTCAGCGAGACCGACTGCTACCACAGCAGCACCGTTAAAACGCTAACGGCAGAGGATCAGCCATCGCTCTCGCACATTTTTCGAGGCAAGGGAGGCAACCCGACCCATTCGACGCTACAGGGCAGCCAATGACACGTCTCAAGGGAGAGCATGACGACTTGCTGCTACACACGAAAACAGTTAACACTAATAGATTTCCACAGTCGGCTAGAAGACCACTTTACAATATTGGCGTTACGGCCCATCGTGATAACATACAATGAGGCGTAATTTGTCAATGCATATAACGAAAAATTACTTAAAAAAAATAATAGTAAATGTCAGTTTAAGAGAAAAAAAAACAATATAAATCACATCAGAGAGCTTACACGGAGGAGATAACTCTAGAAGCTAATGTTGAGACACCTGGTCTTAAGAAAGTTGACCCTACTGTCGTCCTGTACTTTACGGATCAAATAGAGAATACGATCAAAAAGCAGTGTAGTAGTTAAAACAGATAAAAATATGATGTCAGTCAAAATATTTCGAGTATGTTCTATAAAAGATAGATATAATAAATTGTTAGTGTTTTTTATGGCAATAATTAAAATTGACAACGCGGCACAGAAACGAGCGTACGTTGGCAGAGTTTACAACGATGTAAGGATAAAGGGAACGCGGGAGTTGGCAAGTCTAGATGAAAAGACGAGCACCAACAAAACCAAGTCACCACGAACAAATAGGGCGAATTTGATAGTAAGGTGAGTTGTAATAAAATGAGATTGGCGTGATTCGAGCAGAATTGTGATGTGTCTAGAAAAAAAGATAGATACCAAAAAAACAATAGAACAAACTTTCATTAATGATCAATCAAAAAGCGCAGTTATTAAAAACATTTGCTATTAAGGCGCATCCACTATCAATAGATAACAGACACGGTAACACTGGAGACCTGGCCAGAAAGTGCACTTCCATTAATCTCATCAGCATAGAAATCTCCCCACGCAGTCTGTTCTTCATGATATTGGTCAGCTTCACAATCGTTAGGCATGGCCAGATTCGTTAAAATCTCTGTTGCGACTGGTCCAGGTTGGCTAGAATTTAACTCTCACACGATGAGGAGTCAGAATATACCGTAGCAGAATTTCGGTGAAATGAATCCATGGCACGCTTTGACATGCATAGATATAGTCCTGTGAGCTTGTTCCAGGTCGCCAACACACTGGACACGTTGACGATGTTTCCTTTTAGAAGCGATCAGGTGAGGGATTGCAAGGCTGCTCAGATGGTCACTGGACGCAAATTCGTGTTCATAATTCGCATAATTGCCAATAGTTTTAGGATCTGTTACAGGTGCAATAAACGTAGAATCCAGCGTTATTGTGACGAGCACATCGAGTTTCCCGAATTTATCTACCTCTTTTGAATGAACGGTTTCGCACTGTTCATCTTTTAGAGACATGCTTTAAGTGACGAGGGTTTTGGCTCATATTTTTCGCATCTCTTGGCGACTTCGTTTCAGTCTGGTTTGTTCTGGCCGACGAGGGCGACTGATGCTCCTTGCTTAGCGAACTCCACCACCAGCATCCGCGCCAATACCTGGCTGCGCCGGTCACAAGCACCACTTTGTTGGAAACATATTGGTAAGTTTTGGTGTTGAGTTTCGAGAGTAGATAGATAGTTTTGCATATGTCGAAGCTATTTTATATATACGTTTTAAAATTATGCGATCAGTCTGATTAGATTTGTAAAAAGGACACATCAATATCAAATTATGTTATTGGTAAAGTGTTGAACAATTTGCATGTCATTATTAGGTGATGCCCGTGATGCCATGACTTGTTACTTAACTGTTTTGTCTACTTATGAATCAGAGTTTAAAGTTTTATCGCATTTGTCTGAATGGTCGAAGCCAAAAGTTTTCGTGATATTTCGATCTTGAAAGATTAAATATTGTCAATGTTGGTACGAAATACTAAAACGTATTGAGATTTATTTGAATAAAAAAGATTATCAAAATTTAAGTAAAGCGAGTAAATTTAACTTTGATTACAAAAAAGTGGCGAGTTTGGACTCGGCATGAAGGGTTCCGTACCATCCCTCTTATTTTTTATTTTAGTATTTGTTGTTACAGCGGCCACGAATACATATTTCTGAATAATTTCAGCTTTCTAGCTGTCCACGGTTAGTGAATACAGCGTGGAGACAGACAGACATGACAGACAAGAAGTCTTAGTAATAGGGTCCCGTTTACCCTTGGGTAGGAACCCTAAAAAAGAAAATACGGCTAATGAGAACACTATATGTTCGAGTTTCCTTTTGTAAGGTGATTATTCCTCGCTCCTTATTGTCGATAATCGCAATGTTAACGAAATAATTTTGAACAATGAGTTAGACAGAAATACAAAATACACTTGGCGCGATACGATAAATAAAAAACACGTGTAATTTTATCGCTTAGAGGCCAAAGGAAAGTTCTAGAAAGGTAAACTAATTATTTAATCAATAAAAATAATATGAATTGCATAACGTATACTAAAACTAAGGTTGTTCCCTTCACAATGCCTTTTTTAGGAGGATATTCAGATGACTCTTCACGGGATGGAGTATCAGAGGCGATGTGAGTGTGAGGATCAAAATCAGTATTTTATAATATCGGGCCTTTCAGAACGGCACTGCAGCAAACCGATGCCGTTCGTAAAAAAAAATTTTTTTGTCGCGTTAATTTATTTTACCAGCGCCGAAAGCGATGTCGAGCGTTGCGTTCGCGTGTATTAACTACCTACTAAGGCCAGCGCCGCGGCCACGGGTGTGTCAAAGTGTCGGTGTTGTGGCTCGCAAGTGGACGTTGTGTACATTGAGTCGAGGCAGAAGTAAGCTAACGCATTTATTAAGGTAGAGACAAGCAGCCTGAAAAACGGAAGAGGGTCGGATGGCGCGACCAGGAAAGTTGATCTACATGGGCTAGGTTTAACCGGCTATCAACAGGAAAGTCGTGTGTGGAATAGGTATGCGTAATGATCGGCCTTTCGTCAAACCGGTTGAACGCGATGAGTAGTGTGCGATGACGAAACGACTGTGCGCGACCGAGATGCGTTGCGATGGCATAACACAGATTGCAGGGCGCGCGACGTAGGCCGGGCGCGTTTAGCGTTGTGATTCTACCGATTTTTTTATTAAAATAATTGCTTTATTTGATAAACGTAACGTTTATTATTGATCTGTGCTATTATTATTTCAAAATAACATGTATTTGACACAGCAGTGAGGTCAAGATTTTCTAACGCACGAACTTGCGCTTGGTTTTGTATTACTTTTTTGTGGTCGGAAGTCCAGGGTTGTTTGCATTTTGCTCCATTCTTTTGTTTAGCTAACTTTTGAAACACGAACGATTCTCCAAATGCATCCACGGCTTTTCTATTTATAAATAAATATTACAGTAAAAAGGTACTTTAAGTTTCATTTTGCTCCACGAATAATTTAAATAGAAAATTATTTTATATATTTTTATGTCTCAATGTTCCCCACGTAAAAAGCAACGAAATATTAAAATATTAAAGTTTCAT